>JANZXP010095403.1:0-21574 GCA_027576715.1 Erythroxylum flavicans
TCGGATCATCCATATAATATACAAAAAGAAACTCCAGATATTTGATATCTTTCTCTTTGAATGAGATCTCAATTCCAGCGACAGTTTCATTAGATATCTTACAACTAGAATCCCTCTTTTTTCCGATCCAGTTCCTCCACCACCGCGAACCCCAGTTAGATTCAGACATGATACACTTTTTAGTTATTGGGAGAACCCAAGTACTCTCTTTCGGATCCGGGAAACAGCTCTCAGAGATCTTTTTTCCTTTTGGAAGATACAGGAGCGAAACAATCAACCTATTGATATTGGAAGACCCAAAGGATTCTTCCAATGTATCATTTCTGGGTCCAATGGAATTCATAGGTATAGGAAGAAGCCCCGTCAAATAGAGATTTTTTCTTTCGACCATCTTTCGATTGTTAATACGATATATAAGGACCACTACTACAAATAGTACTACACCCTTGATCGTGAAATATCGAGTGCTTGTTGAACTCTGTGAATTGCGTGAAAGTAGGATACTCCAAATTCGGGAGTCCAAGAGTTTTATAAAACGTTCTTGATGGAAAAAAATGTGAATGAAAGATCCCACTGAATTGAATTGGGTCCATGAATCTAAGAAATAGTGAGAATTCTTGATCTCTCTCAATATCTCTCTCAATTCGAAAATCCAGGATTTGAATTGATGTCCTTTCATTGATTCCTCCTAAATTGGATTGATTTATCCTAAAGATTTCATTTCAATTGGAATTTGGTTATTCACCATGTACGAGGATCCCCACTAAGCATCCATGGCTGAATGGTTAAAGCGCCCAACTCATAATTGGCGAATTCGTAGGTTCAATTCCTACTGGATGCACGCCAATGGAACCTTCCAATAAGTCTATTGGAATTGGCTCTGTATCAATGGAATCTCATCATCCATACATAACGAATTGGTGTGGTATATTCATATCATAACATATGAACAGTAAGAACTAGCATTCTTATTGAGACTAGAACTCATAGGGAAGAAAATAGATTTATGGATGGAATCAAATATGCAGTATTTACAGACAAAAGTATTCGGTTATTGGGGAAAAATCAATATACTTTTAATGTCGAATCAGGATCAACTAGGCCGGAAATAAAGCATTGGGTCGAACTCTTCTTTACTGTCAAGGTAATAGCTATGAATAGCCAAAATAATCAAAGCAAAACTATCAAAATTTGCTTATAGAATTTCTAACACAATTGACCAACTAAATTACTTACAAAAATTATCATCTAAAATTACTTACAAAATTTACCCTCTAAAATTACTTACAAAATCTTGCTTATTGCTTATTGCCTTGACGTCCTGGCAATACTTGGAATCGATCGCGCGATGGGTTCCTTTAAAACATTTAATACAAAAAAATATCATTATTATGCACAAACATGAATCCAATTATTCACATTCATGTATACTAAATATGTATGATGCATGTTTATGACAAATTATGGGTCTCTTATCCTTAATCTTATTTTATTCTCAATCATGCAAAATCATACTCAAATCCTTATTCCAGATTTATTTCACAACCAACTTTTGGGTCCACTTTGTTCAATTATTATCCTCAAGAGGGTGAGGTACTAAGGTAATACTTCCTTCTAGAAAGTTTTTCCGTCTTTGTCTTAGGTTTCCAATGATACCAAGTTTATCCAATTTGGTTTAGTATATTGAAAGTTATACTCAAAAGATTTCAGATTGTTCTCAAACTTCAATAGAATTCTTATCTCATCTTCCAATCAAATTCTGAAATTTCTAGAGGAAGAATTAGAATTTAATCTCTTCATAAATTTGTAGCCTTATGACTTAAATTTAATCCAAATAAAAAAATCACTCCATTTAAATAACTACAGAGAAAGTTAGGCCCAAAATATTGAAGCATATTCTGTACTGGAAAGTTTACTGTGGTGAGAGGAAAAGTTTGCATGACATCTTACAAGTTTTCCACGATGAACCCCTGAGTTGGCTGCTGTGAACTTCATCCTTCAAGTTGGTTATGGCGAACCAAGAAGAGTCAGCCGCGGCAAACTTTGACAGAAGTATACTTTATTTTCGAGATTTTAACTCCAAGATAATTTTTCAGACTCTTAAGG
Organism: Erythroxylum flavicans; assembly: GCA_027576715.1. Classification (NCBI taxonomy): domain Eukaryota; kingdom Viridiplantae; phylum Streptophyta; class Magnoliopsida; order Malpighiales; family Erythroxylaceae; genus Erythroxylum; species Erythroxylum flavicans. Next base: position 2,107 of record JANZXP010095403.1, read on the forward strand.
ACAAAATTTGAATTCAATTCCTTCATGAAAAATTTAGCTCTATGTCTCTAGTTTACTCTAAATAAAACTTTATCCAATTTGGATATTTACAAATCAACTTACACCCTAAAGACAGGTGCATGTTTAGTAAAATTCTACATATCCTAACTCCATCTCACTTCAAACTTTCACTAAGTTATACCCATCTTCGAAACTACTTCTTCCTTCAACACCCACATCTACAGCACTACCATTCATGCATGCAATAATCCACAAGCATGAAAATGTATACCAATTACACATGCATGCAGTTACAAACATTAAAATCTCAACAGAAATCATTTACACTATTATAAAACTTACTTGATTAAGCTTCTCTCTCTTCAGAAATTTTCCAGAACTTAGGAGGGCAAACAACTAGTTTTAGTGATGGATAAATAGGGGATTTTATGCAACAACTAAAACCTCTAATGACAGAAAACTTCACAAGGTGTAACCTTCACAGATTATCCAAAAGCCAATGTTCATAAGTGAGCAAGATGGTGTCTTTGGTGATAAACAATAAAGAGAAACTTTTATGAAGAAGAAGACTTTTGGTGAAAGCAAGGAGAGGCTGTAGAAACATTTCTCCTGATGCCTAGGTGCCTCTCTTTAAGGCTTCACACATGTCACTCTTGCATGTAGCCTATTTGTCATCAATGTAAGGCTACCACTTGTTGCTTAGTAATTTGTCTAAATGTCACACATTCATTGATCCGTTTGTCACTCCATAATTTGTCTCTTAATTTCTTTGTTTTTCTTAATCTAAAATACCTCAAATTTTCAATAAATTTCTAAAATATCCTAAATGCATCCAAAAATTCAAAATTAATATAATACACACCAATTTAATAATCCAAGACAATTAATCCATAATTCACCAAAATTCTGAAATAACAACTATTATCACCAAATAAATTTGTAACACATTTAATCCAACATTCTTACTTTAATAACTAAAAAAACATCACTTATACCTAGAACATGTCATGAATGCATGTATAATATTGGTATGAGTCCAAAAAGGCATATGAACAAATAAGCAAAAACTCAATTATGCCAAGCATACCATGTATTGAAATTCCTTAATATTCTAACCCCTAATATGCGGTGTTACAGGTATGATCCCAATTGACTCTGTTACAGCTTTACATTCACAAACCATAGCCCTTACCAAGTAGTTGAGCAGTATGCAAGGAACATCTTTGTCTACAGCCAAAGTGATGTAATTACAGTGTGAGTTATGTGAAACAATCATGGCTCAACTGAATGTTGCTTTTTAGGAGCTAGTGGTATAGAACAGGTAAATTACTTGGGCCAGCCGCAAAGAGATAATAATCCTTACTCAAACACTTATAATCTAGGGTGGAAAAACCGCCCAAATTTCTCTTGAAGAATGAACAATATAAGTGGCCAAGCAAGATCTCAAGGACTTTATGGATTTTAGCAAGATTAACTTGGATTTATGGAGAGCAAAATCGACATGTTAATGGATGTTTTGTGGTACAAACTAGTAAATCAAGAAGAGAACCAAAAGAGGATGTTTTCCATCTAGGAAAAAGTAAAAAGAGCACGGAGGAAAAGTTTGATCATATTTTGAAAAACCATGCCTTATCCCTCCACAACTTGGAGGTTTAGGTAGGTCAATTTGCTAATGCTTTGTCTTCTAAAAATACAGGTAGTCTACCAAGCAATATCAAGTCTAACCCAAAGGAACAGATCATGTCCATCACTCAGACCTAGGGAAAAGAACTTGCACAATTGAAGGAAGATGGAGATAAAGGAAAAGGAAAATTATGAAATTCCTTCAAAGTGAACTCATAATTAAGCCATTCAATAAGCCTCAACCTGAAATTCCATCCCCTATTATAGCTCAGTGGAAGTCAATTTCAAGTAAGGTAATTAGAAATATTAAAGAGGTTGAATCAAACAAGGTTGAGGATATAACGAAATAACTAAAAATGAGGCTCATACTAAACGAATCAGTCAAAAAAAAGAAGGTTAAGGAGCACATAGTGAAAGGAAACCCTAACATAACACAGAAGAAAGAGTACCCAAGGGATTTTTACATTCCTTGCAGTATCAATGGAGTTAAGATAGACAGGGCATTCACGGATTTAGGAGCAAGTATCAATATAATGCCTTATACCTTTAATCAGAAGTTGGGGTTAGGAGAGTTAGAACCCACAAAGACGTTAGTAAAAATAGTCGACATAATAGTTCATCAATTGAAGGGGATTATTAAGAACGTGTAAGTGCAAATTGATAAATTTATTTTTCCCACAGCTTTCTATATATTGGATATTGAAGATGTGGAAACCCCTATGGTCCTTGGATGACCGTTGCTAGCCACTTCTTGCTCAATAATTGACGTTGATGGGGGTTAACTAACTCTAAGGGTAGGAAAGCTGTAAATAACCTTCAAAGTATCAAAGAAAGACAATAGTTCTCCTCTACCTCCAACTAATATCAAGGAAATTGAACCTAGGGGACAATGGGAAGATATTGAGGATCCTAGGAATGTATTAAGGAAGAAACAATCATGTAAAAGAAGGCGAAGGAAGGAGAATCACAAGGAAAGTGGAATCTATAGCATGGTAGCTCATGTGTAGGTTTTAAGATCAGTGACAGCACTACCATTGCACCATTCATCTGAACCACCTTAAGTACAAGGAGAGCATCGAGCTACTGAAATTAAAAGAAGAGCTGCATGGGAGGCAACCCATGGAATTTTATTTTCCTCTGATTTTTTGTTTACTTATTTGTTTGATTTATTTAGTTTTGATTATGTTTGATTTAAGTTTGCTTGGTGTTTACTTGTATTTTGTTTGAATTTTAACTTTGTTTTCTCTTCAAATTTCTTATTGGTTTGATGATTTGGATGTGTTTGTAGGTTGCATGAATGTAGAGAATGCATACTATGCTTTTAGAAGAATAAGAAGTTACAGACGTTGGAATACCCATGATAATGGGAATTGGTATGTTTCCCAAGACCATGGGAAGGTTCTCCAGAAAGTTTATAGAGTCTTAACTTATGATCATAGGAGTGATAGGGACTCCCAAGATTTTGGGATTCATCATCCGAAAAATTTTAAATTCTTTCCCTTCTTTCTTCTTTCTTTAAATTTTCACAATTTCTCTCTCTCTTCAAACTATAACACCCACTCTCCCAACCTCTATAATCCTTCATCTTTCACCTGAATCTTGGTTTTTTCTTCACTTCTACCTTCACTTTTTCATTCCTTTACATTTATTTCACATTAATCTCTTAACAATTCAAGAATTGGTAAGATTTTATCTCTTTCTTTCTTAAAAATGTATTCACCTCTCTCTTGTTTCTTTTTCCAAATTTTTCTCTAGTAATGACTCCAAAGAAGATCGCAACTCGAAAACCAACCAATGAATTATGCCTTTAAATCTATGTAGAAGGTAAACCAGATATGGCAGCCACCTTTCTTGTCTCATTCCCCATTTCTTAAAAGACGAAGAGATGCAGTATTGAGACTTTAAGGATAGAGAATTAATGCCTCCTAAATACTTTGATTTTGAGCTATTAGAAGATCTAAGATTAAGGTGAAACATTGAGAAATTGGCTACAAATATTGGTTGGGTCGGTTAATTCATTATAATGTGACGACATGTCCTATGATGACTCTGGAATTTTTCACCACTATGCGCTACAATCCTAAAATGGATACATTTTTGGTTTAGGATAGGTGGCTATGTTTATAAACTTGATTATACTGTTATTCGTGCACTTTTTGATTTATCAAACACTAAAGTTTTGGATGATCACGATGACTTTCATGTGGATGATTATTGGAAATTCTAACGAGTGAAACTAATTTTGACTTTCAGACTGCACCAAATACTTTAATTCGTAGCACCGAGCACTTACTTCTTCATAAGTTTATATGCTTAATGGTTTTTAACAAAACTAAAAGTAATAAATGCTCAACTAAGGAACTTTTCTTCCTTTGGTGCATGGATTGAAAAATCAAAATAAATACCCCTTATCAGTTTTTTTGATCTCTTATGAGTTGTATTAATAAAAGAGTTCTTATTTTGGCATGTCATACCTTGTTACTGCTTTGGCTTTATTTTACAACCTTGATATGGATAAGGTGCATACGACTACATATGATATGTTTGACGTATCTTATTTCAGATGCTCAAAATTTTTGGATTCCCATCCTATAGAGCTCTGAAATACTTAGACGTGTACTACAGTAAAGAACATAAAGGGAAAAGATGTAGCCACTTCTCGACCATCCACATCTCAAGCACCCTTGGAGCCATAAGAAGAAGCAGTGGAAAAGGAACCCACTACAGCAGCAGAGGTTGACAAATTCTAGCAAATCCTCGATCAAATGGCTTCTAACCATCAAAAAATGCAGCTACAAATTAATAAGCTCAACACCGAGATGCGACAAGTGCACAAAGAGTAGCAGTACATGTAGAAGAAATTCTTAAAGTTTATCCAGAGGAATAATACTAAAGTCCCTTCTCCAACGCCTTCACCACCATAATCTCCATGAGGTCTCTTACCCGAAACTTTTTACATTATTTTAGTTACTTTGTTTGGTTTGATGTCTTTTGTTTAAGTTGATTTTTTCTGCTTGGTTTAAAGTCATTTAACCTAATTTTTTGGTTGCCTTGCCATATTCAGGACAATGTGTTCTCTAAGTGTGGGGAGGTGATATTTTCTTTGTTAATTGTATTGCTTAAGTTTGTTTTAATCACTGTTTGCATTCTATTAAATATGATTCATATTTTAGGCATATTAGATTGTTTTATGTTATTTTGTGTTAAACAATGGAACCACACTTAAACCATTTTGACTTGTTTTGCCATGAGATTCTATCATGCTGGTTGGAATTAGATTAAATGCATGCTTAAACTTATATTAGGCCACTTGAGTTAAGAGTGAACCATGTTAAGTGATGAAAAGTAGATGATTGCAGAAGCTTATTCACAATTTGACACTTGAGCAAGGATGTAGTGTAGAGATGCATAATGAATTTTTGTTTGAGCCAATGCGAGGATTGAGCATATATGACTCCATCTATAGTCATTTTATTTCTTTGTTTGTGTGATGCCTTCTTAGGTTATTACCATCAAAACTTGCTTTGAATCAGATTGAGTCTACTGGATGCATGCTTAATAAAGATGATTAAGGCCCTTTTTTATGTTAACCTTTGGCTTAAATAACCTACCTTTTATTATCCCTTGATATCCCCATTGAGCATTAACCATTTTGTTTCTTGAAAACACCATAAGTTTTAAAATCCAAAGCTCCATTAACCTGCCCATTCGCGAGCTTAGTAGAGTATTAAGTAATGCATTAGTTGGGATGTTTCTTACAAATTTTTTCCGAGACGATTTGAGTGATACTCCTACTCTTGAATCATATTGTATTTAGTTTCTATTTTATTCATTGTTTCTTCCATTTGATAAAATTAAAAAAAAGAAAAGAAAAGGAAAAAGAAGAACATTTTAGTAGCATCAATATGTACAGAGTAGTAGTATATTTTCACTTGTGTATCTCAAAAATATGTTTTGTTATCCTTTTGTCCACTTTTTACCTTGCTAATGCTTGAGCTAAACCCTTTACCATTTTTACCCACCTTAACCCTTACCATATTACAACTTGAAGCAAGTCCTTTTGATCTATTTCTGCATGTAATTGTTGTAGAGGAGAATTGGTGTATTCGTAAATCTATGCTAGTGTAGTTTCCTATAGGGAGCTTGAGCAAAACACTAACCATAAAACACTTGAGAGAAATGACTAAAATCATGAGGAAGATTCATTTTACATCTATACTTATCTTTGAGTTATTGTGCCATATGTTGAGTTTGCTTATGTACACTAATGAAAAGTAGTCATGATATGTGTAGTAACTTGAAATTTGAGTTTACAAAAATTTGAGCGATTGCATGCTTTGATCTATGTGAAAATAAAGCAATGGAATTGATTGGTTGTGTTTAATTTTTCTTGAGGACAAATAAAGATTTACATGTGGGTAAGTTGATAGTTGTGCATTAATGTGTGCTTTTCTAAGTATTTGGCATGTGTGTATTGCATAATAGGTTATTACTGTTATGTTTTAGGATTTATTTTGTATGTTTTTGTTTATTTTGATCTTCATTGTGTTCTTTTATGGTTGGTGTTGATTTAAGGTAAGAATTTATTATTTTCATGTACAACCTTTGTGATTGAGCTAGAAAATGATGCACAAATGATAGTTTCTATTTTATTTTTTATGCATGAAGGAAATTACTTTATGAGTTGTCAAGTGAATGATTTTGAGGTGGAATTGGAGATGAATTTGATGAGGAATTAAATTGTAATTAAGGTATACTTAAGGTATAATCAACGGACATTATGAAGGTGTTTCGAATTTGGTATGAAGGTGTTTGAATCTAGAAAAATGAGGGAAATCAAATAATGCACTTTGGGGCAATAATCCCACGATCGTAGCTAAAGCTTTTAAATGATAATTTCAATTTTGTGAATTTTTTGAACAAAATATGGATAAGTCACTCTCCATTGGTGTATTTGGACTTGATTCAGGCTTAAAATGAACCTAGATTGTTGCTTAATTAATTAGTTAAGGGTTTGATAAGTTTAGGTTGTTAATTGATGTCATTACTTAATGAATGACTTGTCTTGATATCAATGTATTTAAATATATAAATTATGAGTTGTTAAAGGAATAAAGGTGTTTTTATGAATGAAAATATGATCCAAAGGATATGAGTAAAGTGTATTAGGTATGAATGAATGAGAATTGGGAAATTGTTTGAATGTATATTGCTGGAAAAGGTTGATGAATGTACGATTGATAAACTTAGAATAACCAAACTTACTCAAGGTATAAACCAAAATGCAAAGTGGTAATTTACAAGCTATAATAATTGAATGGTCAAGACTTGTGAATAAGAATACATACTCAGAATGGTCATAAGAATACATACTCAGAAAGGTCAATTGAGCATGCATTGAACATGACACATATACATGTGCATGATTATATCTACAACAGATACGGGATAATAAATGAAATGAGCTAGGTATCCACAACAGATACGAGACAGTAAATTGGGTTGATAGGCACTCAGTCACATTAAAGAAAAGTAAGAATGGAGTCACATGTTCATTCGCATATACAACTTTACATGTATTATATGAGTGATTGAGATTATTTATTGGATTGTTTTGAATTAGTGATATGAAATAATTGAATAAATGTTGTACTTGTTGACATATGATACAATGTGATGTGATATTTAATACTAGATAATGTGTTATAATTGGTGAATTAGATTATACACTTATATTTTATGTTTTGACTTGAATGAGCACATCGATGATGGATCATTCACTGAGTTCACAAAACTCGTTAAAACTGCAATGTTGATTTTTAGGTTCAAAGGAGATCTAGCTTCTAAAGCGATCTAATAGAATTCTAGTACTGTTATTTTGAGGATAATAATGGCTCAAAGTTCTAGTCAGTTGATACCTGTAAAGTCTAGATAGATGTGTTTTGTATTAGCATTCCATGTTTGGCGTACATTGTCTCTAGTGTGTAATTTTTATACTATATGATGTACTGGGATTGAGTTCAAAACTATTATGTATGATCTACTAGAATTTGGAATGTTGATGACAGATATGACATTATGATTATGAAGGAAATAAGTATTTGGAGTGCTTAAGTTATATTGATGCCTCAGACTGTACTAATGTGATTGTTCTAACATACCATTTCTGTAGAGTATATTCTTAACTATATGTGGATATGATCGGGCATATATGCTATGGATATGGTATGTTACAATTTTGGTATCAGAGCATGATTTGGCATCATTAGGGACACATATAAGCGTTTAAATATGATAGTTAATGAGAAACTCATAAAGTGATCATAATTATTGGTCATATGCTATAGGAGATCAAGTCACAAAATCAGTGGACCTTGAGTCTATAGGAGCCAATAGGGAGTCCCCAATACCCATTCTGAAGAAATACCTAAGAGAATTCATGAGAGGAGAGAAAGGAGGTATGATAAACTTAAGAAGCAAGGGGTCGTAGACTTCTATAGAAGTATAGAACCTGCCGAGGCAGATGGTTAGTTAGAAAGAACACAAAGGGTATTTGATCAGATGGACTACGAGTCCAATGAAAGGTTCAACTACGTAGCCTAATTATGTCAAAGTCTAGCTTATCAGTGGTGGAAAAATATCTCAGGGAGTTCCACCTGACCTTGTAGATTGATGTGGGAAGACTTCCTAAAGGTCATTGAGGAAAATTATATGCGAAAGATATATTTGGATAGGAAGATGAAAGAGTTTCTCAATTTGAAACAGGGAAATCTCACTGTAGCTGAGTATAAGGTGTGGTTTAATGAATTAATGGGCTATGCTACTGGTCTAATTCTGACTGAGGAAGATAAGTGTAGGTGATTTGAGGATGGATTGAATATAGAGATCAAGACGAGGTTGGCTATGACCAATTTGAATAATTTCACTGAGTTGATGACTACTTCGATTTAGATTGAGCTGTAATTGAAAGATGAATAAGGAGAGTATAAGTAGGAGTTTAGAATATAGAGACCTGGCAAGTTTCAAGCTAACTTTTGCAGAATATTTAGTAAATGCCAAAATAGATCATCATGATCATAAACTAGATCGAGGCAGTCAAGGTTTAGACTGAGAGGTGGTTTTGTTCATGCTGGTAGGGGTAGAGGTCAGGCATCTGGAGGATAGAAAAATGGAGGAAAAACACAACAAATGCCTAGTTGTGAGCATTGTGGAAAGAAACATGGTGGAGAATGTTGGAAGATATCAGGAGTTTTCTTGCGTTGTGGCTCTTTTGAGCATCAGATTGGAGATTGTCCCACAATATTAGGAACATGGCCTAGAGTGAAAGGAGGATCAATGACTGAAATGACTGTCCAGTAGAACAGAGCTAGTGGAGTAGGATAAAGAAGCAGAGGTAGGGGTAAAACCAATTCAACAGGTCCTAATGTTAAGACTGAGGTACAGAGTAACCAACAGCAGTCCCAGGCCAAGATCTCTGCTATTACAAGACAGGAGGCACAAAATTCTCCAGATGTTGTTGCAAGTGTGTTACATATCTTTCAATTTAAGGAATTTACATTATTAGATCCAGGAACTATACATTCATTAATTACTCCACATCTGACATCTAACCTACATTGTGACAGACAGATGTTGAAATTTGGCTTAGAGGTGAGTACTCCAGTAGGTAGTACTATAATGATTGGAGATGTATGTAGAGGGTGTATTATTCGGGTTGACTAAGCTGATTTGATAATATTATAGTTGAAAGAGATTGATCTCATTTTAGATATGGAATAACTTGCTACATATAGGGCTATGATGAATTATTGTACTAAAGAAGTTATTCTTGAATGTCCTAATCAACTAAGGGTTATATTTTGAGGTGTTAGTCAAGCAGTACTGGCCAGATTGATTTCCTCAACGAGTGCTTTAAGATTGATTTGAAGTAGATGTAAGGCTTATTTAGCCAATATAACTGATACTCGAATTGAGCAGACAGTAAAGGATATTCCTATTGTTAAGGATTTCCTATACGTATTTCCTACTGAATTACTAGGATTACACCAGATAGAGAGACTTAGTTCATAATTGACCTTATTCTAGGTATTGCCCTTATATCTATTCCTTCATATAGGATGGAAACTGTGGAACTTAAATAACTTAAGACTTAGTTGTAGGAGTTGTCAGATAAGAGTTTTATTAGGCCCAGTGGGTCACCTTGGGAAGCTCCAGTTTTATTTGTAAAAAAGAAGGATGGGACTTTGAGAGAGAAGAAATTGTACGCTAGCGCAATAAGTGTGAATTTTGACTTCATTAAGTGGTGTTTTAAGGTTATATAGTATTTGCACAGGGCATATAGGTAGACCCAAAAAAAGTTGAGATAGTGATTAAGTGGGAAGCAACTAGAAATGTGTCTGAGGTTTGGAGTTTTCTTAGGTTAGTAGGTTATTACATGAGGTTTTAATTGATCTTTTCCCCTTTGAGAAAGCTTTTGAAAAAGAATGTACCTTTTCGATAGATTGATAAGTGTCAAAGGAGTTGTAAGGAGTTGAAACACCGATTAACTATAACACCTATGTTAGCTACACCATTTAGATCTAGACGATATGTTATATATAGTGATGCTTCGTACTAGGGATTAGGATGTGCTTTAATGCAATATGGTAAAGTGATTGTATATGCTTCGAGAAAGCTAAGATTTTATGAGTTCAATTACCCAGTTCATGATTTAGAACTTATTGTAGTGGTGTTTTCTTTGAAAATTTGGAGACATTATTTATATGGTGAGATGTTTCTGGTATTTACAGATTATAGAAGTTTGAGATATTTGTCGAGTCAAAAATAACGTAATATGAGACAAAGGAGGTGTAACATACCACTTCTATAGAACATATGCCCGAACAATTCAAGAATATTCGAGAACATACCTTATGACAATGGCACATTAAAATAATCACATTAACTTATTATGGTATCACACATAACACAAGTATTCAAAATTATCAAATCTCCTTATTATTCACAAAATAAACTTACTTACATTGTACCATTACAATTCATATCCATGTATTTACATTACATAACATTAGAGAGTTTACAACTCTATAAAAAATGTTTAACATGAAATAAGAAGCTAAAAAACACATCCTAACTAGACTCCTCAAATATCAACTAACCAGACCTTTAAGTCGTTCTTGTTCTCAAAATGACAATATTAGAATTCTACTTAGTTACCTTAGAAGCTAGAACTCCCTTGTACCTGAAAATCAACATTGCAATTTTCATGTGTTTATGAACTCAGTGAGTGAACCATCATCGATGTGCTCACTCCATTCAGAACACAAAGTCAAGTATATAACCAATTTTAAGAAGTTTAACACATCATCCAGTATCAAATCCCATATCACATTTTGTTATATTTCATCATGTACAAGTACAACAAGTATACAAACATTTCATAACACTATTCTAGAATAATCCATTAATTCATCTCAATCATTCATATGACACATGTAAAGTCATATATATGCAAATGCATATGTGACTCCATTTTCATTTTTTTATTGTGACTGAGCGCCTATTTACTGTCTCATATTTATTGTGGATACCAAGCTCATTTCATTTACTATCCCGTATTCGTTGTCGATACTGGACCTATTATTAACTGAGCTTGTGGCTCTTTGTGCACAATTTCTGAGCTTAAAGCTCCTTTCCACATTGGTCACTCTGGTCATAACTTCTTTATCTGATCATGCATGTCATGTAATGGAATGTATCAATTCACATAATATGCTATCAATATTTTTAGTCAATGTGCTCATATCATTTATCCCATTCTTCAGATCTTGAGTCCCGCATTCAACATTCAGTAGAGTACACATTCTCTTCAAATCAACAATGTTCGGAATCATAGCAATGAGATAAGTAACAGTTTATTAACTAAAAATTAACCAAAAACAATTCAATCATAATGAGAAACATCTATATTAACTCATAGAACACTCTAAATAAGCTATTTTTCTTGATGATCTGACAATGTTTGGATGTTAACGATCAACTTGTGCTTCTTTAGTCATATAATACATAAATATTTTACACATTACTAAGTTGATCAATCATATGATTATTCGCTCAAGCACATGTATATGTGTCATGTTCATTAATTTACTTGCTAGGTATGTATCCTTATTTACAAATCTTAACCATTCATGAATCATAGCTTAGATATAATTAGTTTGTAATTAGGTTTATACCTTAAATAAACTTGATTATTCTAAATTCATCAACCATACATTCACCAACCCTTTCCTTACATTATATATATTCATATAATTTCCCAAATCTTATTCATTCATTCCTAATACATTATTGATATCTTCTAGATCACATTTGAATTCATATGATCACCTTCATTCCTTTGACAACTTGTAATTTCTAGATTTAGATACAATGATATCAAAACAATCCATTCCTTAAGTTCTAACGTTAGTTAACATCCTAAACTTATCAAACCCTTAACCAATTAATCAAGGAACTGTCTAAGTTCATTTCAAGCCTCAATCAAGTCCAAATGCACTAAAGTAAAGTGACTTATCATTAGTTCATTCAACAATCACACAAAGCATAATTTTTTCCACTTCAAAGCAATGCGCATGATTATGGAGGACATTCCCACCGTCGTGGGATGAGTGATCCGAATGTTCACTCTCCATTTTCCTTCAATTTCTCCAGATTCTAACACCTTCATACCAAATTCAAAGCATCTTCATATTAGTCCATTAATTATAGCCCTACGTCAATTCCTCATCAATTTCATCTGCAATTCTAACTCAAAATCATTCAATTGGTAGCTCATAAACTATTTATCTTTCATGTGTACAAAAACAAAACAAAAACTTTCATTCACTTAATCTTATTATATATGTAGCCTTAGTTTTTTCTAGATTCAAGAACACTTCACTAGCACCTTTCTTTAGCATAAATTCACCTTCATTATACTTTAAATCCCATTCCAATTCATCCATATAACAACCTATAACCCATGATTTTTATATATTAAGAACAAAGCATAAAAGTGTCCATGTTCATCCTGTTAGGGTTATGTAAATATAGTGCCCTAGAAAGTAGGTGTATTTACATATAACTTAATTTTCTTCCAGTTACATATTGTAATGAAAATATTTATTATTAATAGATCAAAAGAGTTTGGTTTTATTTGTATGAGCATAATATAACTAGCCATAAGGTACCAAAGGTTCTTTTGCAAGTAATATACATATGCATGAAGATGTATGAGAAGCATGTATAATATTAAAATCTAAATTAATTGATTCACAGCCGAATAATCAAGTTGGTCGCTTGATTTTGGTTTAGACTGTAGTGTTACGATTTACCTCCGCGTAAATAACATAGTTTACTTCAAGGGAATGATGAGTTTCAAATCATGATAGTAGTTGGCTATCGTAATGGCAATATTAAATGAATTTGGAATCAAGTATATTTTTGAAAAAAAAAGTAGGTCGTTACTTTAATCTTAAAACATACACCTTAGTATTTGTTTATTACAGACCATAATCTTGATGTGTTCTGAACTCATGTATGTTTCGTTATAGTTCTTGATATGATCGTAATAGATTTTTATAGGGTATCAATCCAATATCTACGTGTTGGAATTATTAATTAAAACATACATCAAGGAACATTCACTCAAATAAAGAGTTTATAGTGAAATCATCACTTCTAGATGTTTTATAGAGATTGGTGATTAACTGGCACCAGTAGTTTGATGGACTAGTTACCCATTAAGTCTTAACACCAAGATTAGATCTTGTGTGTTAATCACCATGTAAAAAAAAACAAGAGATCTAGAAGGAAAAACCAACATAAGGGCAAAACGATAATTTTACCCTTTATTGTGTGAATGGCTATAATATGGTTCATAATAGAGTTTGCGATTAGACATCGAATGAATATTTATGAAACATATATTCTCATAATATTAAGTAATTCAAGATTTCAATCAATTGGCTGTAGTGGAATGACATTTGGTTAATAAGATAGTATTAATTCTAATGAGATTAAATTAATTCTGGGCTTATTGGAGCTTAAATTATTTAAGTCCAATTAGATTCCCCACTTGGATTTTAGAAAGGTTATCAAGGAAAGCAAGAAAAATAAACAAAGGCTACCAGAAAGAAAATGGGACAGAAATGAGAGTAATGACCGAATTGGATTTGAGCCAATATAACCGAAACAATTAAATTAAACTAATTAAATTAGGTCTTAAGTCTATAATTAAATGTTGTGCTTATACTAATTAATTGTTAATTATAAGCCCAAAGGAACTTTTAATATTAGGCTGGATTTTGATTTAATTAATTAGATTAATTGAATAAAAATCTAAATCATCAATCACTAAATACTTTAATGGTTGATTAAAGAACGCAGTAATTCTTCTTCATCAGTAAAGTGAGTTTAATGGTGGGTTTTAAAAGAGAAAAAACATACACCCCTCTTTTGTAATTCTAAAAGAATGTACAAGTTTTATATTAAAATGAATGCATGTCTTTTAGCATTTATTGCTAAATAAAACATGTATGGCTTTTAATCACTCACTCTTTCCTTCCATTTTTGGTGATAGCTACATCAACTGACTTTGGTCATTAAATGAACATGTTATTATAGATAATGTTCAAGGATTGTAGTGGTGGGATCGGCATTTTTGAAAAGAGAGAAATGTCGATCACTTTTTGGCATTCATTTTCATTAAAGAATGAAATAGAGTGGTGCCTTTTTATTACTCTATCCACTCTCTTCCAAAGAACACTGATTATGTTACTCTTCATCAAAGGCTTAATGGTTGCTTTTAAATGAAGGTGAGCTGTACGGGTTTTTGATGATAGCTAATGTCTAAGTGTTGGACTTAGAATGAGACAATTTTTTTAACATTTGATGATAAATGTATATGAAAGTTCTTTTAGTCTCGCACTCTATCTCCAAGCTGTCAAAACAAACATTGGGAAAAAGCAAAAGGTTTGCTCTCTTTTCCACTTTTCTTCTGCTTTCCCACAAAAGGATCTTAATAACCAAGTTTTCTAAGGAGAACAAGTGATAGATCGGATTGGTTGAGGATACAGCAGCGAGTGGTCAAAGCTATAGCAAGGAGTCGGTAAAAATTCCGATCTTACTTTTATTTTATTTATTTTCCTTATAACGTATCAGGTATGGATTAAAAGCATATTGATTTGGTGTTTATGCTTTTACCATATTTTGATTTTATAAAAAGTTTTTGAAATCTATCATTTAACCAAACCAATCATGTTTTTGTTTTTGATCCAACAACTGGTATCAAAGATGGTTTTATTGTGCATGATTCGGTTCCTATATATGGCATGGGTTGGAAATTAAATTAAATTATATATACTGTAATTTTTTTATGTGGTAAAATATATACTGTGTATGTTTTGGTTTGCTCTTTTGGCTGTCCATAGAAAATCGATTTACCTTGTAAGTTTTCTTTGTTTGGTTTGTAACAAGGAGGGTGGCCTATCTTCGCCATATTTCCTCCTTGTCTTAATTTTTCTGTTTTCATTTTTTTGTACAGTACACAATTCTGTAATTTTGAAGATGAAGTAGCCATGGAATAAAGAAAAGTAGGTAAATATTTTTTATTTTTATTTTATGTTAATGGAAATTTTTATTTCTATTAAAATCTATTAATTCTTGCTTCTTTCAAGTGCTATAAGTTTTTATTTATAAGTGAGTTTAAAAAAATTTCCATTAGCTCATTTTTACCGAACGAGCCGGGTCGTGTAAGCAAAGAGTTGGAGGCGGAAGAGCTGAGTCCAAGAAGTTTTTTTTAGCTTAAAGACCTTATAATTTTCTTTTAATTTTCTAGGATGGACAACCAAAAGTAGTTTTATAATTCAAAAGATGAATGGATGAATGAATGCTAATAATATGCGATATTATGCTAATGTATGCCATTTAGAAAACTTACCAACCCTAGGTTTTACGATGCATTCATTATGTATGAGATATATAATGAAACAATATAGGATGGTTAACAAATTGCATCTAGACAAGATGGTAATTATTAAAACTTAAGGACCGAAAAGGATTGAGTGGGAGAGTATGCTCATTTGAGAGTGCACAGTCTCCATAAGATGGCCTATTTGCATGTGGTGAAGTGTTACTCCTCAATGGATGACATGAATCCTAGATCTTGCATAGTTTAGGTATCTGATTCGACTTGTTTGTTAAGCTCTTGTAGTTTGAATCAAAGTATTTCAAGAATTACACTATAGGGTGCAACCCCAAGTCGTTCACTTAATCGGGACCTAAAATGATTGAACCTAAGTTAACCTACATGTCATGTTATGCAAACTAATTTGGAGAAAAGGGGATTTTTTATTTTTGAACTCATTAATAAAACTAATTTAAATGTAAAACAAATGTTTTTGGATTTTAGTGGTAAAGAAAACTGAAGGACGAAAAACGCAAAAGACTAAATAGCGATAAAGTCCCCTTGAAGGTGAGTTTTGGCCATCATAGTTCAAAATTGATTTAAGTGAGAGTAGAAGTCATAAGCTTCAAAATGGTAAACCTTGAAAGACTCTTCAAGTCCAGGATCTTAATCAATGAGACTCTACTCTTTTAAAAATCCCATTAAGTGCTCTTAGTGTGAGTAGTAGGACTAGCCAATGCAATGGGTCAAATGGAATCTAAAATCATCTCAACATCAAACATAACCATGCAAGATAAGAGAGAATCAAAAAGATTTCAAATAGACATATATGAAACTTCATACATTTAAGCTCAGAGTTCTACATAAACCAATCTATCCTACACATAATGAATATCCAACATTTGATTAAAACCATAATCAAATAGCTCATCTACAAATCATAAATCCTAAACCTAGGATGTTATAAATTCATAGCTAAACCATGGATTAAACTACTCCCCTTTTTCAGCCCATTGAACTCCAGCTGTTGCTGCACCTTCAAGAGGAAAAGAAAACATATAGCCACTCATTGCACTCAGAAACTTCACAACTTGGAATGAATCTGAATTACCCATAGTGCAGGTTATACAGTGGAAAGAAAAATATGGAAGAGGTTAGAGCTTTTTCTTCAGAGAGTAGAAATGAAGGAAAGTTCATAATCTTATGTCTCTGCTGCCTCCCCCCTACTTATCCCGAAATAGGGTTTTTTAAGTGGTATTCTGGTCAGTCATATGCATTGGTAAATGAGATTTCAAAAAATGACTTGGGTTTCAGTTTGCTGCTTCGAAGTTTTCACCACGGCGAAATATTGAGTTCATCGTGGACAATTTTTCCCGAACGGTCTGAGCTATTGATTTGAAGGTTTCACCGTGGCGAAGTGATGAGTTCGCTGCGGTTACCTTATCCTTAAAGGTCTTCTTCCTTGATCTTGTGGCTCAATAATTTCTTGGTCTTTGCTCTTGGCTCCACTTCTTGAGTGTCCTGCAATGAAAAGCAATAGTTTTTAATATCAATTACCCTATAAACCAAGTGAATGCAATTACTAACTAATTATAATAATTTTACCCTCAAACTATATTAATTCAAAACAATCACTCTTGAAATAAATTAAGCACAACATCCAACAAAAAGAGCCGAAAAGTATTAAAAAACTATAAAAATATCACTGAATAATATAGAAGATTTGGGTTTAATCAAAATTTCCCCACACTTAAACCTTTGTACTCCTAGACAAATCTCATAAAAGTCAAAGGAATACAAGTGCAAAAGGAAATACCTACCATACTTAAAAATGAGAGCAGAAAATGAATAAAACCATTTTCTCAGAAATCAACTAAAGTAGGCTAAAAGAACGCCAAGAAGATCAACACTACAAGTATATAGTCCAAGAGATTGAGCAAAAGAGACTTATCTCAGGGGAAACTGTTTAACTCTCAACTCACTTTTATTGGGGTAATTTCACTATAAAATCAGCTTAATTCATTGTCTACCATAAGCTTATGATAGTTCTACCTCTCTACCACAAGAACTATAATTTTGCAAATCAAGAGGACTTTTAGGGTTGTAATGAAGAATGACGGCCAAGTGAAATGGATGGAATAAAAGAAACAAAATCAATGACATGCATCACAATTGTCATCCTCATGAAATGAATGTCAACTATTCCAAAGAAAAGATTTAAAATTCTAACATAGTAGCTCCTTTTTTTATATACTTTACTGCAAAAAATTGTTCAGAAAAATGTCATAATTAAACTCAAACTAGGTTCCTTAAATGTTCGAAGGAATTACTTAGGAAACTTAAAACAGGTGCATTTGAAGTACCAAAGTTCTCACCGTGTATTCTTTACTAAACTATGGTAGCAGCACACCATCACAATGGTCTGGTAAAAGACACTGCCTTTTTTTTTAAGTCAGCCTATGAATTCTATTCAAAAACACTTAAACTTAGAAGATTGGAGATAAAATATTTACATCAATTTATAAAAGTGTGCATGCACTCAAAAATATGGCTCAAGGGGCCTAGCAATGGTTAAGTGTGTGGGGTTTGTGTTTGGGTGAGAAAGGTTTTGCAATGAACGCCTCTTTCATTTTCACAAAATTTAGTTGATCAAGCCTTGATTAAGAATTAAAACAAGTTTTAGAGAGATACAAAATTAAGCAGATGCACACAAATGAAAAAATTCAGGTCCAAATATCCTTCAAACAAGGTTAACATCTCAATTAAGCAATCTCAAGGTTTAAAAACTCATAGCGCCACTTCCTTAACATACCCTCACTTACTTCTTGTTGAAAACAATAAAAATGGAATTACCCAAAATCAACTATCATTTAAAAGCATCGATAGTTTTCCAAAAGCATATGTAAAACTTTGAATTTTTCAAAACTTTTCAATCACAAATGTATTAAGAACCTAATTTGGGAGCATTGTCTAAGTGTTGGCCGCAATGAAGTAAAAAGTTGGAAAAGTTTCAGTGGTGAAGTGAAATGTTGAAAAAGTTTTGCCGCGGTGAAGTGAAAAGCTAGAAAAGTTTCGGCACGGCGAAAAGTGATAGAAATGTGGAGAGGATAAAAAATGCATGCAATTGCAATTTTGCCTTAAGGACCAATTTCAAAACTTAAAAGATAACGCACAAATGACACTTAAGTGGCCAAAATGTTGCATGAAGAAACTGTTTGGTTTCCTCCCCCACATTTAAACACAATATTTTCCGCAAGATTGTAAGAGTTAAAGCACAATCACGTAGAGATGATAAATATTAGATGAACAAATGGAAAATATCACAGTAGCCAATGAAATAAATACAGCATTCAACACAGGCTAGATCAACTAGGGAAAAGACATCAGAAAGTTTAACTAAGTATGTAGGAAACTCAAACCTAGAAACATAGAGACTCAAAGATGAAACAACAAGATAAAATACAAAATGACTCAAGATTGATCTGCAGGGGAATTAGCTGCGAACCTAGACAGTCCAGACCCAAATGGTCCTGCTCCAGACATGTCCTCCCCAAATGTGCTGTCGCCACGCTATGGTTCATCCTCATCAGAAGGAAATTGGAATTGTAGCTGTTCAGCCAGGAAAGCATGTAACACCCCACTCCCGCTGGACCCGAGCCCGATATCGACGGTTATATCCAAATTCGTGCCCCGCGAGGGTGGCGTGCCACATCACATCACTGAACAATTAAAAGTTGGTATGTAAATATTTTTTTTAAACCACAAATCAATCATTAGAAAATTGTTAACCAAAACGTTCCACTTTGTTGTATAACCATTTAATACATCACAATGAAATTAACAGAAACTTTTATTAGCCACTTGGGACCATTTCAAATTACACAATACAAACATTTC
>JANZXP010095413.1:0-21565 GCA_027576715.1 Erythroxylum flavicans
ATTTTAATCACCTAATCCATCATCAACTAGGTTCATTCAAGGCCTCATTCAAGCCTAAATACATCATAAGAAAGTACCTTAGCATTAATTGTCTCAAACATCACTTAAAAGACAACATTTCTCTCTTTGTGCCTGCACATGATCGTGGTGGTCCTTCCCACAATCATGATAAAGGCTCATGGAACTGGCCACGATCATGGGGATTCTACCACGATTGTGACAGAACCAAAATTTTTCTAGCCCACGGTTGTAGGGAATATGCCACGATTGTGCCCTGCATTTTCTTCCTCATTTCTTCCACAAATTCAACAAATATAATAACATCATTTACACTCCAATTTTTTCGGCATTCATATGCAATTATACAGGTTCATTATATGTTAATTCAACTACCATATTGATTGTATTAAACTTTCAAAACTCTACTCATTTGATTTATCATCTTTTACTTAATCTTATCCTACATGTATCCTAACTTTCTCCATACCCTACTTAAGACATCTCCTGCCAAATTAATCATTTCTACTTCATTTTCCTCTTCATTCTCTCCTCATTTCTATCTCAATATCACTATTAAAATAACTCATACTTAAGGTTCTTCAATCATACCAAGACAAAACTTATCATCTATCATTCATTAACATCTTAGTTCTTACTTCTTCTCAAGTTAAAAACTACTCTTGACACCTTTCTTATACCTAAATTTCACCTTCATTATACCTTTAATTCTCAATCTATTTCCTCATATAATAACCTACAATCTATGGTTTTCATAATCTAAAAAATATAACACAATCATATGCATTTATTCATCAATTCCCTACATTTATCATCAACATGAAAATAGAATATAAACACTTATTTTCATTTATCAACTTTCAATACCATTATTCTACCATAAAAACATCTTTATAACAATTTATGAATTATTAATCATCATAAATACAAAAACAAGCCATGAATATATTCATATATTAATCCATGATTTTGCATAAAAATCTACTCCATTTACACTTTCAATCTATCTCCAAATGATCATTATAAATGCTTTCATTTAACCAAGCTAAGAATATCATTAATACACTAAAAACAGAACATATTTTACACCCACATTATTTCATATATTTAACACCATGCTCCTGATCATTCAATCCCAAAATAATCACCATATTTTCTCATTTACAATAACCCATGAAGATTAATGTATAACTTACTTGATTTACTCAAATAATCTTCAAAATATCCAAAAACCCTAGCTTTCTATACATCAAATGATCATCAACATAGACGTGGAGTAGGTTAGGGTGTTATTGGCAAGATGAAGAAGACAACAAAAATGGAAGTAGCAAGTGAAGGATGAGAGCAAGATTCAACGTTGATGAAGGTTGGTGAGTGTCGTGGAGATGAAGAAGACATCGAAGAAGATGAAGGTAAAATTGAAAGGCAATTTAAAGTTGATCTTTGAAATGGATTAAAAGGGATCGTGGGTGAGTATGGCAAAGCAAGTGATACTTGTCACTTGCTACTTGTCACCTCCCCAAGGTTCCACTTGGTCCTGCTTAATAACTAGTCCATTTTGTCTCTAATTTCTAATCTAATTGTCTCCCAATTTTCTATAATACTTGTCATTAAATCCTAATGCCATATATCAATTATTTCTATTACCATTTGACACTTATTTCTACTACCATTTATAAATTGTCTTGCCACTCGGCATTTTCCTAATCAAAAAGTACCCAAAAATCTCATAAATTTCATAATTTTCACTAAAATTCTAAATTAGTAATTGTACTCACCAAATCAATTTTCAAGACAAAATAGTCATTATTCACTTCATAATCACATGAAAATCATTTATACTTGGAGAATATCAAATGAGTGCATGAACAATCATTGTAATGTGTACAAAAATTAATATTTACATGTGCGTATTCTATTGTTATACATGAGCATGAAATGCATTTCCTAATTTCTCATTCACAATAATCTAGGGTTCTAACCCATAATATGGGAAAACTGGATATTACATCTTATCCTTTTCAAAGTCTAGAACCACAAAGTCCAGAGGAATGATGAACTTATCCACTTGCATCATAATGTCCTCCACCACTGCAAATTTTTTTAATAGATTGATCTACTGTAACATCTCGTTATCCCGTGAGTAGGGTTAGAACCCTATGATATTATATATGAGAGTTTATTGAGAATTTAGAAGCACATTTCATACATCATATGGCATACACATATACGTGAATAATGTTAACGCTCATTAAAATAATTGTGCATGCATTCATTGACATTTTTCGAGCATAAGTGATTTTAATTTGATTAAAATGAGAATTGTGGATTAATTATCTTGAAAATTGAATTAGTGTGTAGTAAAATTGATTTAGGATTTTTAGTGACATTTTGGACATTTTGAAAATTTATGAATATTTGGAGTATTTTAGACTAAGCAAAATATAGAAATAAGAGACAAATGGAAGTGTGACAATTGGATTAGTAAGTTATTGACAAATGGACTAATTATGGAGTGACAAATGGACCCATTAATGTGTGACATGAGGACCAATAGCTAAGGAACAAATGGTAGCATAACTAGTGGACAAATGTAACGCATGCATTGGAGACATATGCTCAGACCTAAAAGGGACACCTAAGTTAAGTTTTTGGTAAGGAGGTTTCTGCAATTCTTTTGGCTTGTTCATCATTGAAACACCAAAACTTTCTCCTTTCTCTCCATCACCGAAACACCTAGCTGGATATTTTTGTGTTATTGACTTACCCATGTTACTACTTGTAAAGAAAACATTTCAGTCTATATTTTGTTCTATTTTTCTCTATTCTTGTCTTTGCTTCATCCACTGGAGCCTCTCATTTGCTCTCCCCATTTCTGGAATTTTACTGAAGGATTTGAGGTGTAAATCAATCAAGTTATGCTTTGAGTTTTATGGTAGTGTAAATGACTTTTGATGATGTTTTCATGTTTAAAAATGGATGCATGAGTGAATGGTGTAGCAAGATGAATGGATGCATGCATGAGTAGTGTAGGAAGAAGCAATTTTTGAGATATAAGGAAAGTGATGAAGGAGTTAAGTCAGTAGAAAATGTTCAGAAAGTGTATAAAGGATTGTGATAGTTGAAGTTAAATGAAGATTAGTGAAGTGCAAAAAATGTGATATGTATAAGTATGAATTAGGTTCTGTTTTTATGTTTTGATTATTCATGAACCTGTGAATTGTAAATGGAGATTACTGAACTGAAAATTGAGGTGTAACTGAATCATTAATGTGAAAGGATAGAGAAATGATAGAGAAGTAATAGAACATTGACAATGAATTGTGTTGGAGTATGTTATATGCATGTTTTACTAAACATACATCTGTATTCTGGCCATAACTTGATCTTTGAATATCCAAATTGGATGAATTTTGATCTAAAGTACACTAGAGACATATGGCTACATTTTTTATGAAGGAATTGAATTTGAATTCTATCCTTAAGAGTTTTGAAATTTAATTTGAAGTTGAGAATTGTGTTCTATCAAGGGATGAGAACAATATGTGGTATTTTGATTATAACTTGCATGATACTGAACCAAAATGTATGAATTTGATGTCATTAGAAACTTAAGACAAGGAAGATTTGACTAGAAGAAAGTGTTGCCTAAAAACTTCTATTTCTAGGTCAAAAATGGTAAGAAAGAAGGAATAAAATATTGTAGGTTGGAGGAGAAGCATGATCGTCCTTTTACACGATCGTGACTTTTGATGAAAGTCATGAAAGTCACGATTGTGCACCTACACGATCGTGACCTATAAGAATGTATCAAAGGGTGTTTATTTGGATATTTTTCGACCTAATTCAAGTAAGGATGTTACCATATGAGGTATGTAGGTTTAAATGAGAACTTAAGTGAATGTAGTTGATATTGAATGAGAGGATTAAAGTGAGTAAAGAGTATTAGAGATTAAAGAATGTTTGGAAGGTGTTGTAATTGCTTATAAAGTGTATTAAGGAAACATATCTGAAAAGTTGTCAATGAACATGCATAATACATGATACATCCATGAATGTGCTTATGATTGACTATTTATCTGAATGTGTAAATTTTGTATATGGGTGCATTTTATAGAAGAACACATTAAGCGATTACTTCTAGGCATTGGCTGGACTTCAAGGTAATAAGCTGAAAGGAACAACAGTGAGTAACCTAAGATGGTATCACCTTGATAGTTTGTTAAATTGTGTATTGAATTATTGTTATGTGTATGTACTAAATTCCAAACATTCAATGTGAGGCGTTTTGATGCATGAATAGAACATATGAAGTACTACTTAAATGTGAATGTGAATATGATTGAATAAATTATTCTCAACTATTATGTTGAATGCCGGACTAAAAGTTCGATGACAAATGTGAATGAGAAAGAATGCGAATGTGACAAAATGAATATGCTTGGTGCATTTCATTGCACGAATGCATGAAATATAAAGGCAGTTGTGACCGGAGTCACTAGTGAAAAAGAGCTTAAAGCTCAAACATCTGTGGTAAGAGCCTATGGCTCAATGTGTATAAAGAGCCCTATATCCCTAATAGTTAAGGGACAGTATGAAAAAGCTCGGTATCCAAAACAGATACGGGACAGTGAAAAAACACTCGGTCACAACAACGTAATTAAATAAAGTTGAGTCTCATAAGCATTGCATATACATATGATATGAATAAATTGAATGATTGCAATGTTTTGAGGACTTTTGTTGTATGATATGTGTGATTGATTATCAATGATTATAATTTGCATAATTACAACGGAATGTTGAATTGTATGGATTCTAAAATGTGCTCTATGTGAACAAAGAGTTTCTTGATATTACATGATGAAAATTGAGATGATCTGAATTATATGATGACATAAATTGTATGTTGCATGACAAGAATTAACCATCGAGGATGGTTACTCAACTGAGTTTGCAAAACTTAACCAAATTGCAACGTCGATATTTTCAGGTTCGATAGAGCGATGACCTAGCTTCTAAGACTACTTAGAAGAGATTTTATATAGTTGTTGGATAGAGGACATAGCTCAAAGGTTGATCAGTTGGGACTGAAGGATTAGTTTAATTTTTGTTTAATTCCTTATACATGTAGCATACTTTGTAGATAGAGTTGTGACTCTGATAGGCTAATAATGTACAAGCATGTATGGTGATTGTAATGCTACATTATAAATATAGTTTATGAAATGATATGAGGAAATTTTTATGCTTTAAACATTGTGTTAATTATGAAGTAGTTATGATGCCATGCTATATAGTGAAAGTGTAATGGTTAGCACACCATTTCTGTGGGGTATATGCACGTTCGTACGAAGGGTGTACTTGTGCGTGTTAGATGGGGGTGGGGTACATCTACTAACTAAATTAGCATTGATGTTGGCTTGACCTTACCCAGCCCTAATTTCATAAATATCAACAAAGGCATAAGATTAATGCTTGCTCTTAAATTGCATAAGCACTTTGTGAATTCAAATTCACCAACCATACAGGGTATTATGAAACTCCCTGGATCTTTCAGCTTGGATGACATCTGATTGTGACTATGGAACTATAGGCGCTAGTTAGAGCCACCATTTGGTTTTCTTCCCTAGTACGCTCCTTTCATAAAATGTCCTTCGAAAATTTAGCATATTTAGGTGTATGTTGCAAAGCCTTGACGAATGAAAGATTTACTTGCAATGTCTTTAACTTCTCTACGAATTTTGAAAATTGAGCATCCAATTTAATCTTTTGCAATCACTAAGGATAGGGAACCTTGGGTTGATATGGTGGAGGGGCGATATAAATAGGATATTCACTCATATATGCTTCTTTCTCCTTTTCTAAATCTTTTTTAATAGGAGCAGAGTTTGCAACATTTGGCTTTACGCATTGTTTGAGTTCCTTCCTACTTCGAAGTGTGATAGCTTTTAGTTGGTCCATTGATGTTGTGGCAAAACTGTGAGGGAAACTTCCTCCATTTTATGCAGATCTTTATGCATTGTTTGAGTTCCTTCCCACTTTGAAGTGTGATAGCTTTTAGTTGGTCCATTGATGTTGTGGCTGAACTGTTAGGGAAACTTCCTCCATTTTATGCAGAATACGCTTTTGACAATTGGCTCATTTGTACCTCTAGATTGTGGATGGAGGAGGCATGCTTCTTTGTTACTTGTTCAAATCTGCCTTCCAAACTCTTTTGTGCTTCATCTAGGCTTCTGATAAGTGTAAATTGCATCATATTTTAGGGCAAAGTTTGATATATATTTAGTTGTTAATTCAGTCACTTGGTTTGTATTTAGGTTAAAATTGTGTTAGTTTGTCATTTATTTGTATTTTAATTATTTTATAGGTTAGTACAAGTCTTTGAGCTTAGATATTATGTTTTTGAGATACCTTGATGTGTTTACTAGTATTTCAGGTTTAATAACGAAGAGTGGAGGAGTTTCAAAGGGAATCTGAGCCACAACATAGGCCCATAATTGTGGCCAGTAGGCCATGATCATGAGGGAAGCACCAGGTTTAATTGACAATCGTGGCCTGCATTCCACGATCATGACAAAAACTTAGGGAATGTGTAGCACACCATTCTCATAGAGCATATTCCCGAACATAACAATGGTATTCGAGAATATATGCTACAAGGATGGCATGTGAAGATGATCGAAAACACTTATTGTAAAATTTCCGCACATCAAACACATCTTAAGCAACTCATATTTCATTTAGGCCTATATCATTACAAACTTATTCAGTTGAAAAAGTAATTACATTTCATAATTCACTTATACAATATACATCAAATGCAGAATACGATGTTTCACACAAAATTGACTGAAGACATATGTTGGTGAAAACTCGTCCTAACCACTAGCTTATGTTCATATGCAATGGCTTTACTCCAATTGGTCTAACTGGATATCTCCTCTAAACCTGAAAAGTCATGTTGCAATTTTTGATGAGTTTTGCAAACTCAGTGAGTGAACCATCATTGATGATCTCACTTAAGTCAAATACATAAATATCACATACCAAACCAATTTCGCAACATTTTCCATCTAAAAAAGACATAATGAATGTCACACATTTCACATACGTTGTTTCAGAACATTTATTACCCAATCAATCACATTATCATAGAATATCACTTTATCATCACAATTCCAAAAAAGGTTTCATAATCATATAATTCATAGATATACAAATACAGATGCATATGAGACTCCAGATTCATTATTATTTGTTGTGACCAAGCGCCTTTCAGATTCAGATACAGATACAGATACAAATACTAGCCCATTAGGCTCAGTCAGATATAGAAATCACAAAGCAATGCTCTATGTACAGAATTCTGAGCTTAAGGCTCTTTCAGACTGGCTACTCTGATCACAATGCCTTTATCTAAACATGCATTTCATGTAATGCATCAATCACAAAATATGGCATGAATAACATTTATTTATGACGCACAGATAAAATCTCAGATTCATCAGAACTCAGTCTAACATTCAACTTTTGTTTAGTATTCAGAAATCATTCAGAATCATATGCTCATATGCAATCAAAACACTTCTAATACATTCCCAAATATCAATCTCCTCAAACTATTAATGTTCGGAATTCACATTTAGATCATAAAAAATTCAATAATTGGAAGTTAAACAGAATAAATCAATCCTAGGAAGATCATCTACGTTGACTCACAGTATGCTCTCGTATATACTATTGCCTGGATGGTCCGGTAATGTCGGAATGATGGCGTACGTCTTAAGCATCTAAATACACATACATTGTACACATTGCTAACTTGATCAAACAAATACATGTTCAATTATGCATATAAATATGTTTCATGTTTAATTTATGCTCAATAACTATCCCGGGTATGTTTCCTTAATCATAATTCATAATCATTCATATATTGTCAGTTGGATATGCCTTGTTTACATTTAGGTTAATACCTTAAGTAGATTTGATCGAGATCAATTCATTAACCATACATTCACCAACTCTTTGCTAGCATCACAAATATTTCACACAATTCCAAATTCTCATTCATTCATTCATAATACAATATTCATAACCTTTGGAATACATTTGCTTTCATATGACCATCTGATTCCTTTAATACTACTTCATTTCAAACTTATATGCATTGTTACCAAACATTCTTTTCCTCAATGTATAACATCAAAGATCAATCAAAACTTATCACACATTTAACCAACTTTTCTAACATCAAATTATGTTCATTTTAAGCCCCAATTAAGTCCAAATGCATTATAGTTAAGTACCTTATCCTTAATTGGTTAAACCATTATGCAAATCAAAATATTACCATTTAAAAGCACTACCTACGATCTTGACAGAAGCTGTTGCATCTGTCCACATCCTTTTCCTGCACTTTTTCTAGCTTTTCTCAGGACAGGTTTTGGGCTAGTTTTGTTTAGCATCATGAAATAAGAAATTAGGTTTATAGGTAATAAGTTCTTATAAACAAATGTTCCTCTATGGCTTCCATTTCTAATGAGATAAATTTCATATAATTTGGTTCATTATTCCTAGATTTATACCAAAATACTGCAGACTGTTCTCAAATAGCACCCAACACTTAAATTTAAGCCAAATTTCACAACCTTTACGGATAGATTCAAATTCGATTCCTTCATGAAAATTGTATACATATGTATGCAGTTTAATCTAAAATTAAAAACCATCCTATTTGGATATCTAAAGATTAAGATATGGCAAAAATACAAATTCTTGTTTAGTGGAAACACCCCATCTAACATATTCCAGCACACTTCATCATCAACTTTGCAAGAAATTCATTCCAATTCAAGCTTCATTCTCATACCATTTAACATGCCCTAAAGCTTAGATTGTTACTTACCTATTAGACTTCCAATTGAACACAAAACTTCAGATTGAACCAAGTCTCCTATCATGCAAGATCAATCACAAATCTAAGTGAAAACGTATTATTTTTAGACAACAATATGAAGATCACTTTCTGTTGATTCCTTGGCTAATTTTTGAAGGGTTAACATGTATATTTTGTGTAACAATTTGGACTAGGTTTCAGGTAAGTTACAGAGAAAAGGGAAGGGCAATTTCAGTGGAGAAAGAAGAGTGAAGGCAGCTGCAGAAACTTTGCTTAGTCAAGCTACTAGGTCTCAACTTCTACGCTCAACATTTTGGGATGTATTACATTTACTTAATCAAAATGCTGCCACTAATCAACTCCATAAAATGCCATTTGTCATTAAATGAATAGTCCATATGTCACTTACTAATTACACCACTTATCACATAATAATTGGTTCAATTATCACACATTTACTAGTTCATTTGTCACATATTTAACTATACCAAATGTCACTCAGTTTTAGGCTTAGTCATCCTAATTTTTCATGTCTTAATTAGTCTTGCCACTTAGTGTTTTTCTAAGACTAAATGTACATTTTAATTTATCAATCTTCCAGTTGTGACAATCAACTCTAAGTTCCTAATTATAATCCATCAATTCTTTTCTTTGGTAAACCAAAGCACAAGACATTGGAAAAACATATTCTTATCTCATATCACATTCAATTTCCTACCCCATAATATGTCAATTTAGTGCATTTGTCTTACTTACAATTTATGTGTATATGATCATATTATTCCTTTGAATACACTTATGAACTCATGTCATAAATATACCAACTTTATGTTATATGCTGACACTCATAAGACTCATTAGTTAATTCTTTAAATATCTCAATCATTTGAGAGAGGGGATGCTACAAAATGGCCCGTAATCGTGGCCCATATGCCAAGAATATGAAAAAAGACTTAGATGTGAACCATGATCACAATCTACATCAGCCCGATGCGCAGATGCTAACATAGTTCATGTTTTGAGGGATATTTGGGATCTTTTGGACCTTGAAAAAACCCTAGGGTTACCCAAAACATAAAAGCGTATAAAAGGAACATAAATAGGTAGAAAAAAGGAGTTTTTCATGTAGCCACTGTTGAAAATCCTAAAGAGAGAAAGAGGAAGAGGAAGAGAAAGGGAAGAGGAAAAAGGAGGAAGAAGAAGTAGGCTCGACATGGTTCCTGGATCAGGAGGTTTTCTGACACTACTGTCTTCCTAGATCGTCCATTCTAAACGTCTATTTCCTTTTCATTTCAATTTTATTCATGTATAAAGTTGGGATAGATTGTATGATGATAGTTAGTAGAATGATGATGATATTCTAACTCTCCTTCGAGATTTTATTTTGATTTAATGATAAGTTAGTTGATTGTGTTTTTTAGAAGAATGTCATGATTTGACTACGTTCTTGCATAATTTGATAAGAAACTGAGAGGATGAATTGGCTGAAATACAATTAAATCATATTAATGAGAGTTAGGTGATTTAATAGAAATTGTGATAAATCATATTGGCAATTGTGTGGAGAGAAATCCTGTGTAATGTTCCAATAGTTTATTATAGTGCTTCAGATCTAACTAGGTATTAGATAATTTGTGAATTGAAAGACTGCAAATTCCATAATCTGGTTAGGGTTTATAATTTAGGTTTTAATGGTTATAACTCGAGAAAGAGTAATCAGCCCTAGGACAATCTAGAGTCGACACTCCATTGACACATAATTAGCTAAGTTAGGATTAATGATAAGTAAAATCTCCTTTTGTCATAACTTAGTAAACTCTTTGGTTGATTTCCATTATGTGTGCTTATTTCTCAATTATTAATTCCTTCGTGTTTAATTTTTGATTTTTTTGGCTGAATTCAATTCTTGTGATTACTTCCATTGCATTGTTTATTTTGGGTTTCATTTATTGTTGGCCTTAGAATTTAGGATTAGATTAGTCCCCCTCCTCATGGCATCGACCCCCCTTATACAACTATTGCGACCAGTGTGCTTACAGTATTTAAGGGCTTATAAATTTTAAAGCTCAAATGACACTATCAGCTTCCAAACTTGTATAAGATCTCATCTAATTTGACGTCCATAGAGTTTGGTTTCTCCTATTAGAAACCAGGTGACCCTTGCCACTTAAATTAGCCCCCACTATTGTGTGGCCATGAAAAGTTGTGGTGATTTCTCTACATAAGATTATACATGCTCGAATAGGATTTTTTCCCTCCTCCTCTACCGAATTGTGCTCTCGTATACTTCACTTACTCTGCTTCACCTTCTTACATTAGGAAACAGTCGATAATAACATGGTCTATTTGCCCACATAGCTGGTATTTTTGTTAAATGGAATTAACTAAAACGGAAGATGATGCTTTCATGTTGTTTAGTTGTCAAGTCAAGCTGTCATTTTTTTCTTATGTTTCAATCATTTGATCAACAGCTATAACTCCTTTCTGCTCTCGAAAAATTGCGAGTTACATACTTCTTTCATTCGACCACAGACAACTATTACTGGCCATCTCTTCTAGAAGCTCTTCTTGTTCATCAACAGTCTTTCACATTAGCGATCCTCCTGAGGCTGCATCAATTTTTCCCCTCGTGGGTGGTGTTACTCCATTATAAAACTTTTGCGAAAAGAACTCTTTGGGCAGTTTATGATGTGGGCATTTCCTTTGCAATTCTTTATATCTTTCCCACACTTCATAAATCGACTCCCCATCACCTTGCTAAAAGTTAGTGATATCCTTAATGATCTTTATAGTCTTGGTGAGTGGGAAGTATTTATCTAGAAAGGCATGTACTAATTAGTCCCATGTGGTGATGTTGGATAGGCTAAGGGTATGGTACCAAGCCTTCGCTCTATAGGGTATAGTACTAAGCCTTCACTCTATAGGGTATAGTACCAAGCCTTCGCTCTATCCTTTAAAGTAAAAAGGAAGTGTGTCATTCTCATTGTATCTTCTGACATTTAATGATATCAGAAGGTATCACATATTTTGAGAAAGTTCACGATAAGTGCATTAGGGTATTCATTTTTCAATCTATAAAATTACACACTCATCTATAACATGTTCAGAAGGGCTGGTTTGATTTCAAAAGAGGTGGCTTGGACTAGTGGCCTAGCCACAACTTCACTTGCTGTGTTGAAATCTGGCCTCATAAAGTCAATAAGAGTTCTCGGTTAATGCCCTTAGTTTGCTCTTTGATTGAACTCTTGACTATATTCTTCTGCTATTGGTTCCTTAACTGCTTCTTTTTATTATTTGGCTCTTCAGATAGCTCATTCCAACTGAGCGATATCTAGTGTAAATCTTTAATTATCAGATTTGTACTTCTTGTGGCTTTTTTGTTCATGCAAGTACACAGACACAAGAGGGGTAAAAGCCTTAAACTAAAATAACTAAAAAAGCCTTAGATTAAAAAGAACTAAATCCTACATCTTCTTGGCAATGGTTCCAAAAACTTGATCAAAGTGTCGTTAGGCTTTACGATTATAGCCCTCAAATACCGTAAGTGCATAGGCCATAAATTGTAGTAATTAAAGGGTAGATCCCACGATGAGGGTTAACTAATCTAATTCTAGGGTATCTAAGGCTTGGAGAAATAATAAGGTGAAGTTAAAAATGAAATAAGAATATAAACATGGGAATTTGATTACAGAGTTCAACTCAAGAAATTAACAGAAAATAAGAATTGAAATTGAGCAACATAAAAAGTCACTATGGAAATTAGTCAAGAGAAATTATCAAGTTATGAGATAAAGGATTTGATCAGGGTAAGTTTTGATCTTATAAAGCCTCAATATTTGATAAACGCATAGTTTGTAGGGTAGTTTTAAAGGTGTCGATCCCACGATAAAGAAGAGTAATCTAATCCTAAAATCTAAGGCCAAAAAAACTATAAAACTAAAAATAAAAGATTCAACTGAAATTAATTACTAGAATTGAGTTCAACTAATCAAATCAGAAATTAAACATAAAAGTACTAATAAATGAGCAATATGCAATCACAATAGAAATCAACCTAAGGAATTTACTAATTTATAAGAAAGGGATTTTATTTATCATTAATGCTAACCTAGTAGATTATTTGTCAATGGAGTGTCAGTTCTAGACTATCCTAAGGTTGAATACTTTATCTCGAGTTTTAACCATTAAACCCTAAATTATAAACCCCAGTTAGCTTATGTAGTTTGCAATCTCTCAATTCACAAATTACCCAGAACTCTAATTAGATCTGAAGCACTCTAATAAACTTTTAGAACATCACAAGAGATCTCTCTTTGTATAATTACCGACATTATTTGACACAGTTTCTATTAAATCACCTAAATATCATTAACTCAATTTAATTATTTTTCATTCAGTTCACCCTCTCAGTATATTATTGAATTATGCAAGAATGTAATCAAATAGCGACATTCTTCTAATAAACAGAATTGACTAAATTATCATTAAATCAAAATAAAATCCCAAAAGAGAGTTTAGAACATCACCAATATCCTAAGTCCTATCATCATACTATCCATATCAATTATATACATAGATAAAATCAAAATGAAAAGGAAATAATGAATTAGAATAGACAACAAAAGGCAACGATGCCAGGAAACCTCCTGATCTGAGAAGCATGTCGAGTTAGCTTCTCCTCCCTCTTCTTCATCTTCTTCTTCTTCTTTCTCTCTCTCATTTTTCTCTCTTTTAAGTGTAGTTGATGCAAAAAGCTCCTTTGTGCTCCTCTTAATGTTCTTTAAATAATCTTTTATGTTTTAGGTAAACCTAGGGTCTTTCCATGGTCTGAAAGGTCCAAAAAGTCCCTCAAAATGTGAAGTTCATAAGCTACTGTGTGTCTTTCCGATGTAGACCACGATCGTGGCCTACATCTAAGCCTTTTGTCAAGATCGTGGTCTCGACTTGAGAGGCCACGATCATAGGCCGTTGTTTCACCCAAATGTCTTCAAAAAATCCTCTGTTCTTTGATACTGACCCTAAAATAATAACAAACACATTAAGATACCTCAAAAACATAATATTTAAGCTCAAAAGCTTGTACTAACCCATAAAACATTTAAAACACAAATAATTAACAAACTAACAAAATTCTAACCTAAACATACACTAAATGATTGAATTAAGGGCTAAGCACATATCAAATTATGCCCTAAAACACGATGCAATTTACACTTATCAACATCCCCACACTTAAACATTTGCTTGTCCTCAAGCAAACAAAACAACAAACAACACAAAAACACAAAGCACACAATGCAATAATGAGACAATGGCTTCAACTTCACGAAACAAATTTAACACTAAACACAATCATTCAACTAGTTCTAAATTATTAACATGTAAAATCTGGATTTAGGAACTCAGGACTAAATATATATATTAATCAAAACTTAAATGTCAAGTTCATTAACCCCTTGGAATTGTAGACACACATTAATAATTATTTGGTCAATAAAACTTTTTAACTAAACCTAAGTATGTTTCCACAAAAAGTTAAGTTAGTTATAAGTTCGGTAGGTTTTTATTAGAAAACATTCATTTTTGTTACTTTTTGTGGACATAGACTAGTATTTTTACACAGAGGCAAACATAGGTGATGAATTTCAATTTGATTAATCGACTAAGTCATGTTATTAGTAAGTTGCTTGGTTGGAACATCATTATAGTCTTTTGACACTAAGGCAAACATTTGTGATGCATGTCGACCTAGTTACTTGTCTACATCACGTTCTCAACTAGCTACTAGCTCTATTTACAACCCAAAGGCTAGTGGAATAGTTCTTAATGCCTATCTTGTTGCTTTAGCTACTCGTGATGAAAAAAATACTAGCCAGGCTACTTAGTCGAAAGACCTAAAATTATAAATGAATGTGAGAAATTATAGGGTGATAAACTAACACTGAATCCTAATTAACTTCTATATTTTAGCCAAAGAATCTGGATCACTAATTTCACAAGCTAATGATTCTTCACAACCTAATAGATTATGTTCAAAACTAAATCAATTTTATTCCATCTAAGGCATCGATTCGTTCACACAATTCATAATATGCAACCTAAACACACTAACGTAACAATATGCAAATTCCACACTTAAAACAAAACACACAACCCTCCCCACACTTCAACAGCACATTGTCCTCAATGTGAGAAGGAGACAAACAGACACACATGGAAGGAAAAAACATAATATAAAATAAAACAAAAATAAAGACTAAATTTAAAAGAAAACGGTTAGAAACAAAACCTTACGGTGATGGAAAT
Source organism: Erythroxylum flavicans (assembly GCA_027576715.1). Taxonomy (NCBI): domain Eukaryota; kingdom Viridiplantae; phylum Streptophyta; class Magnoliopsida; order Malpighiales; family Erythroxylaceae; genus Erythroxylum; species Erythroxylum flavicans. The sequence goes on from JANZXP010095413.1 coordinate 15,227, forward strand.
GAAGATGGTAAGGTGTTAAGACCAAATCTGCTTGATGCTTAAGAATGTTGTCTTATATTAGAATTGTTTAAAGAGACTAAGAGAATTAGTAATCCCAGATCATTTCAAATCATTAAAATTTTATTTAAAATTTAAAACAAATCTAGCTAAACATAACAATTTAAATTTACGACTGAGCGTGATAATTTATAGTCATTAACTTGACCTTGTATCATTGGAAACTCAACTGGGATCAATTATGAGTGATTTACTTCCACCATTTTTGTTCAACATCAATTTTTTAGCCTATAAATAAGCTAAAAATTGCTAAATGACTAAAAATTGCTAAATGATCAGAAGGAAAATATTGAAAAAATTATGAAAACCAATTAAGCTCAGTAATGTTTTTTTATGCGAATTGTTAAAAAAATAGGAAATAACAAAACTCTCTAATTCTTTCATGAAATCCAATAGTTTACTCGGTAAGAGGGTGACTTGTTCTCTTCTTGGTTCTTCCTCATTCGCCCTCATCTCCTCTTCTTCTTTAGCTTCTTTAATAGAGGCCTCTATAGCTTCTTCAAACTTGATGTCTGTTGTCAACTATTCGTCTTCCTCTCATTCCTTTAAAGGTTTGAGCATATTAATTTTTCTGAATGAGTCACCCTCCTCCGAATTCTTTAATACATCATTCATGTTGAATGTCACTTAGTCATCACTAATCTGAATGATGAGGTTTTCTTTATGGACATCTACCCAAGTTTTTTGATGTTCAAGCATGGTATACAAAGATATAGGGAATAGTAGGGAAGTGTCATTGTTTTCTTCATCTTCTTTCTTCATCTTTTGGTTTTTTACAAGATAGGGTTCAATTTGATTTCCCATTAGTTTTTCTTGTTCTTCTTCATTTCTAAGTATGATAGCCTCATATTGCTCTCGTTGATGTAATTCCATATTGCTTAGAGAGTCTTCCACACTTCTCTTACAAAATTCATGGGAAGGCTGTCTCACTTAAATCTCGAGGTTGTTAATAGAAGAGGCATGATTTTCTGTTACTTGATCAAATTGCTCTTTCAGTCTCTTCTAGATCTCTTCCATATCTGTTAACTTATCTATGATTTTGCCTAATTTAGAATCCCATAAATTGGACTCATCTTACTGAAATCCTAATAGGTCTTGATGTCCCATATAAGTACTTACATTGTTAGACCAATAGAAATTTGGGTGGTTCTACTATCCCAATGTGCACATGTTCAAATCAATATGTTTTCATCTTTTCACCCAAACTCCCTACACTTTTTTTCTCCTTCTTGTGATCGGGTGCCACAATAAAAAAAGATAGTGAAATGCGACACAGAACCCCTAGAATCAACTCGATTAGGAACCCCTTGATCGATCAGATCAAAACCCTAACCCAAGAAATCAAAAATATCGGAAGATCCTTCGATGCCTTGACCCAAGATTAACAATGCAATCAAAAACCATAACGCACAAAGATATCAAAAGAACGCCACAAGTAATTCCGAGTAATCACTTCAAAAGTTCATAAAATTCGTTTTTAGAGAATTTCAGGATTGAGTCCCTTACAAAGTGACTTAAACTTATCCTCAATATAATCTGAATAGGAAGTGCAAAAAACCACCTTTTTAAGTCTTAAAAAGTGGGCCTAAAAAACGAAAAACCTAACTAGAAAAATTGAAAAGTCCAGTAGGAACAATTGTCTAGCAGAACATCCTTTAGTAAATTGAGCATATCTTAGGCTACAGACCTCTGATTAAGGCAAATCTTATACCGTTGGAAAGCTAAGACAAAGATCTACAATTTTATGTTGGTTAGTTGGGCTGGTTTGCGCTAAATCAGTGTCAGAATTTCGTCACAAGTTAGAACACGTGAATATAATTATTGCCTTGATGTTATTAATTGTAACTTGATCTCCAAAGGCCTTTTCTTCATCAACCAGGGTACATATAAGCCTACTAAAAGCTTCTCTAAGCCTTTTAGCATTAGCACGAGTAATTGGTCCTTTAGGCATGGTCAACAAGTCATCCAAAAGTTAACTTGTCTTTAGACTCTCTCTTAAGCTCACATCATCCTCCCTTTCTTGAAAAAGATTCATCCTTAAATCTGCAATGGAAAAAGGAGATAAATTAGAAACATTAATCGAAGCACTAATGCCACCATGCTCACCTCGGAGATCCAATTTATAGGCATTGTCATTTATCTTTTTGAGAACTTGAAATGGACCATCACCTCTTGGATGTATCTTTGTCTTTCGTTTATCAGGAAATCTTTTCTTGCACATATGCACCCACACCCAATCTCCAGGTTCAAATGAAACAAGCTTTCTTCCCTTATTAGCACTAGATGCGTATTGCTTATTCTTTTTCTCAGTGTGTCGATGGGTCTATTGATGGATCTTCCTTACCAAGTCTGCTTTCTTTTCACCATCTGCATTAGATAATTCATTAACAGGCAAAGGAAGTAAATCCATAACAGTTAGTGGACTAAAACCACATATAGTTTTAAATGGTGAAAAACCTGTGGAAGAATGGACATTTCTATTATTCACAAATTCAACAAGGGGCAAGCATTCTTCCTAAGTGCGCAAATTTTTACTAATCATAGCACGCAAAAAAGTACCAAGAGTATGGTTGACAACCTCAGTTTCTCCATCTGTTTGTGGATGACAAGTAGTCGAGTACAATAATTTAGTTCCTAACTTTGCCCACAACACTTTCCAAAGATAACTCAAAATTTTGACATCTCTATCACTAATTAGGTCTTTAGAATTCCATACAGTCGAACAACTTCCTTAAAGACAAAATTTACAATATAAGATGCGTCATTGGTTTTATAACAAGCAATGAAATGAGATATCTTAGAAAATCTGCTAACAACCACAAAAATTGAATCTTTACCGTGTGTAGACCTAGGTAAACCTAAAATGAAGTCCATAGAAATATGTTCCCAAGGTGCACTAGGTACAAGTATTGGTGTGCATAATCCATGAGGCATAACTTTAGATTTAGCTTGTTTACACTGAACATAATTTGCACAAACATGTTCTACATCCCTATGCATATACGGCCAGAAGAAATGCTTATACAAAATGTCCAATGTTTTTTGTACACCGAAGTGGCCTATTAAACCTTCGCTATGAGACTCTTTAACAATTAATTCATGTAAACAACAATTTGGCACACAGAGTCTATTTTCCTTAAACAAAAACCTGTCACGGTGATAAAACTTATTGAATGCAGCAGTTTCACAAGCATCATACACATTTCCAAAATCAATATCAACAGCATACAAATCTTTTATATACTCAAATCCTAACAACTTACTACTCAGAGTAGAGATTAAAGCATACCTGCCACATAGTGCATTAGCTATCACATTTTCTTTACCTTGCTTATATTGAATGACATATGGCAGTGTCTTAATAAACTTAACCCATCTTGCATGCCTCCTATTCAACTTTCCTTGTCCTTTGAGATGCTTCAAGGACTCAAGGTCAGTGTGGATGACAAACTCCTTTGGTCACAAGTAATGTTTCCAAGTTTTGAGCGCTCTCACTAAAGCATACAATTCTTTATCATAAGTAGAATAGTCTAGAGTCACTCCATTCAACTTTTCACTAAAATATGCCAAAAGGCGTTTCTCCTACATTAACACAGCACCTATGCCTACTCTAGAGGTATCACATTCAATTTCAAAAATTTTATCAAAATCAGGCAAAGCAAGCAAAGAAGTGGAATTCAATTTATCTTTCAGTAGCATGAACGCTTTTTCCTGTTTAGGACCCCACATAAATACAACATTTTTCTTAATGAACTTCGTAACTGATGCAGCTACAGTGCTAAAGTGTGGAACAAACCACATATAAAAATTGGCTAAACCATGAAAGTTTCTTTCTTTTAAAACAGATTTAGGTGTTGCGCACTCTTTAATGGCTTTCACTTTATTTTCATCAACCTCAATGCCCTTAGCACTAACAATAAAACTAAAAAAATTAACCTTATCCATACAAAAACTGCACTTTTTAACATTGGCATATAACTTTTGTTCACGCAAGACATTAAGTACACATTTCAAATGATGCATGTGTTCTTCTAAGCTCCTACTGTATATCAAGATGTCATCAAAGTACACAACAACAAACTTATTAATGAATGCACGAAGTACATGGTTCATCAATCTCATAAAAGTGCTAGGTGCATTTGTCAAACGAAATGGCACTACCATCCACTCATACATTCCATGTTAAGTTTTAAATGCAATTTTCCATTCATCACCCTGGAGCATATGAATTTGGTAGTATCCCCTAATCAAATCAATTTTAGTAAAAATCACAACACCATTCATTTGATCTAACGTGTCATCTAACCTAGGAATGGGATGTCGATAATTTACCGTAATTTTGTTGATTGCTCTGCAATCCACGCACATACTCCAACTTCCATCTTTTTTTGGCACTAGTATCACAAGAACAGCATATGTACTCATACTCTTCCTGACATGGCCTTTAGCTATAAACTCTTCCATTTGTCTTTATAATTCTTTAGCCTCTTCAAGGTTACTGTGATATGCTGGCCTATTAGGCAATGAAACTCCAGGCGCCAAGTCAATCTGATGCTCAATCCCTCTGATGGGTGGCAGACCTTTTGGAAGTTCCTCTGGAAAAATATGATTATATTCCTGCAAAAGAGATTTAGCAATAGAGGGAACAAAATCATCAAGGTCAGCAGCACTAAAACAAGTTTCCTTGTACATCAACATTACAAGTGATTTTTTTCCATAATAAGCATCTCTAAAATCTCTCCCTCTCACATACAAGCTCAGTTTCTTATCTCTCTTGCACTCGGTGTTTTCCTTTCCCCTGTCACTCTCTTTAATTTTTAAATTCTCACTCTCACTCATTTTTCCCTTTTCCCCATTGTGTTTGCTCAACTCAACTCTTTTTGCTTTTTCTGACTCCTCTCGTTGTCTAAGCTTCAGTTGATCTTCATATACTTCTTTAGGAGACAATGGCTTGAGGGTGACTAGTTTTCCATCTTTAGAAAAAGAATAAATATTTAGATAACTATTACATGAGACCTTATGGTCATACTCCCAAGGTCGACCCAAAAATATGTGGCCTACTTGCATCGGAATCACATCACATAAAACCTCATCAGAATACTTGCCAATAGTAAATGGCACAACCACTTGCTTAGTCACTTTGACCTCGCCACAATCATTCAGCCACTGTAGCCTATACAGCTTAGGGTGTTTCAATAATGACAATCTAAGCTTTTCTACCAAGTAAGTGCTAGCAGCATTAGTACAACTACTTCCATCAATAACTAGACTGCATACCTTCCCACCTACATTGCACCTAGTGTGAAAAACATTTTCCCCCTGTTCTTCTGGAGCATCATAATTAGCTTGCAACTTTAAAGCTCTCTTTGCAACTAGTAAGTCTCCATGCTCTGGATATTCTACATACATCACTTGCATCTTCCAACGGTGGCATTTCTGGATCTGTCTCCTCTCCATCTATTTCAACAACCCCATCATCTTTTATGATCATAGCTCTCTTGTTAAGATATTGAGAAGCTATGTGGCCATACCCTTAACATCTAAAACACTTAGTTTTGCTGCTGCTAGTCATTGGAGTGGTTTCTTTGTTCTTCTCAAAAATTCCGATCTTTTCTTTAAGAGAATACTTGTCTTACTTAGATTTTGGTGTAAACCTATCATCTTTGAATTTAGGCAAATTCCTCTCTTCACTACTTCTCTTGTAGCCTGACTTCCAAGACGATCCACCACTATTACTGAATGGAGACTATCTAGTTAATTTTTTGTAACTAAGTTATTTCTCCAATTTCATGGCAACACTAACCATATCTTCAATCTCCACATAATGTTGTAGCTCAACTGTGTCGGCAATTTCTTTATTCAGCCCACACAAGAATCTAGCTATAGTAGCCTCTCGGTCTTCTACAACATTTTCCCTGATCATAGCCATTTCTATTTCTTTATAATACTCTTCAACACTCTTAGACCCCTATTTTAAGTTTTGGAGTCTTTGATGCAGTTCCCTATAATAATGACTAGGAGCAAATCTTGCTCTCATGACAACCTTCATTTCATCCCAAGTTCAGATAGGTCTCTCCCCATTTCTTCTTCTGTTAATTTGAACCTGATCCCACCAAACTATAGCGAAGTCTATACATTCTACAGTTGCTAATTTAACCTTCTTTTCTTCTGAATAGGGATGAAAGTCAAACACAAGCTCCACCTTTCTTTCCCACTCCAAGTATTGGTATGGATTACTTCGACCTTGAAAAGAAGGAATCTTCATTTTTATACTGCTCATGT
>JANZXP010095439.1:0-21559 GCA_027576715.1 Erythroxylum flavicans
TAGCTTATCAATTAGCTCTTCCTGGAGAATTGGCCAAATTACATGATGTGTTTCATGTTTCTATGTTGAGAAGATATTGGTCTAATGTTACGTATAAGATTCCTGTGCAAGAAATTAAAGCGCAACTAGATTTATCTTATGAAGAAGGGCCAGTTTCTATCTTAGCCAGAGAAGTTAAATAGCTCAAGAACAAGTCAGTGCCTTCGGTAAAAGTACTCTGGCAACATCATGGACTTGAGGAAGCAATATGGGAACCGGAAGAAACCATGAAAGCTCAGTATCTGAAACTTTTCGGATCAGGTAAATTTTGAGCGCAAAATTTTTTAAGGAGGGAAGAATTGTAAAACCCAATATTAGGGGTTAGAATATTGAGAAATTTCAATGCATGGTATGCTTGGCATAATTGAGTTTTTACTTATTTGTGCATATACATTTTTGGATTTATACCAATATTTGGGCATGCATTCATGACATTCCGGGTATAATTGAGTTATTAACGTGAATAAAATGTGATTTGGAAATTTTGATAATATTTCGGGAAGTTTGGAATTTTTGGTGAATTTTAGAAAAATATTGAAAGTTGGACCAATCCTAGTGTGACATGTGGACTAATAATATCGTGACATGTGGCAACATATGCATAAGAAAATTGGATTGTGTGTATGTGTGGTGTTAAGTGACAGATATGAGACATGCACAATAGCCACATAGGTGACGCAAAACCAATTCTGCAGCTTGTGTTGCTCTCCATTCGGTTTTGTCCAACACTAAAAACACCAAGTTACATCTGATGAGAATTTAGCTTTTGAATCTTACCTCAAAGTAAGAAATTCATTTCTTTGAAAGTGCTTATTCTGTTATCCTTGGTTTTCTTCATCCACTGAGAACATTCATAGCTGGAATTTGAGCTTAACCAAGTAAGTGGTTTTGATGATGTTTTGTGGTATTTTGATAATTCATGAATTGGATTAAAATACTGGTGATAACTAGAGTAGAATGAAAATGATGCAGAAGTTTATGAGAATGGATAAATATGGATATTTTGTTTTGTTTTAGAGAAAACTTGTACTGTTGGGAATAAATACCTACATGAGTTATGTATAAAGCAAATTCAGTGACAATGACAAGAGAGATGAGTTGATATTATTGAGCAGTGAAAGTGTATTACAGATTGTATGGAGTTTGTGCAGAAAGTATTTATAGGATTTAGTGAGATCTTAGTATAGAAAGGAGTTAATGAAGTGAAAGCATGGAGGATAGTAAAAAGAAAAGCATCAAATGAAAGATAGAATTTTACAGTAGAGAGAGAAAGCTGAAAATGATTTCAAGTGCATGCATCGGTTTTTAGTGTTTAAATATAGATTTGATTTGTTTGAGCTGTGATGAGCTGAAATGGAAGTAGAAGAATTGGTTTACGTGTGATATGTCCTCATTGAATAAGATGGAAGTAAGAAAATTTGGAAAATGAAGTATGCTTCTGTCAAAGTTTGCCGCGGCCAACTCTCCTTGATTCGCCACGACAAACTTGAAGGATGAAGTTCACCGCGGCCAACTCAGGGGTTCGCCGCGGCTAACTTGTAAGATGTCATGTGAACTTTTCCTCTCTGGAAAAGTTCGCCGCGGCAAACTTTTTGGCGCAGAACATGCTTCGGTATTGTGGGTATAACGTGTTCTATAGTTATCCGAATGGAGTGATTTTTGATTTGTATTAAACTAGAAACATAAGGCTACAAATTTTAAGAAAAGATTAAATTCTAATTCTACCTTTAAGAATTTCAGAATCTGATTGGAATTTGAGATAAAATCTTGTTGTAGCTTAAGAACAATTTGAAATCTTTTGGGCATAACTTTCAGTATACTGACCCAAATTGGATAAAATTAGTATCATTGGAAACTTAAGATAAAGAAGGAAAAACTTTCTAAAAGGAAATATTACCTTAGTACCTCACCCTCCTGAGGATAATAATAAACAGAGTGGAAAGTTGGTTGTGAAATAATTCTAGGATGAGGATTTAAGTATGATTTTGCATGATTGAGAATGCAACAAGATTAAGGATAACAAACCCGGAATTTTTCATAAACATGCATCATCCATATTCAATATACATGAATGTACATAATTGAATTCATGATTGTGCACAATAGTAATATGTGTTTGTATTAAATGCTTTAAAGGAACCCATCGAGCGACCAATTTCAGATATTGCTAGGACGTCGAGGTAATAAGCAATAAGGGAGATTTTGTAAGTAATTTTAGAGGGTCAATTTTGTAAGTAATTTAGTTGGTCAATTGTGTTAGAAATTCAGTGAGAAAATTGATAGTTTTGCTTTGACTATTTTAGTTGCTATTGATTTGGATTATTGAATGATTTGCAAAGCTGTAAATATGTGATATGCTTGAATGATTTGCAAAGCTCTAAAAATGTGAATTCAATTTCAGACATTTCTGTTTTGATTCTGTTAAGTCCTAGTTGTGGGTAAATAGGCATGCCTAGAAGGATTTGCAGCTGCTTCTGTGACACTTCGGTGTCTTCTGTTATTGACACTTCGGTGTCTTCTGATATTGACACTTAGGTGTCAAGACTTCTGTCTCTTCTATGACACTTCGGTGTCGAGGCTTTGGTCTCTTCTGTATAAGTCCCGTTACCCACTTCTGTTAAAGGATTAGCAGTTATCTGGTTTTGTGATTTTGATATATGTTTGATTATGACTTAAACATTATTGTGCTTTGATTCTTGAGGTTTTATACCCTCTTATGATGTTTAGTTCTGTTAATTATAAAGTCTGTTCTGAAATACATTATGTCTGATTTTTTGTTTAATGCATGTATATGCTGTTACATAATTCAATATGATAAGTTGTCAGTTTATCCATAGATTAGTTATTACTCACTAAGCTATATGCTTAGCACGGTGGATTTGCCTCGTGTAGGTTCTGAAAGAGGGACGTAGGAACTAGAACAAGACAACCGCAATGGCCAAAGGAGTTTGATTTTTTTCACATGTATTTTGAGATTGTTTTTGGACTTGTATCTGATTTCTATAACTCATAAATTTTTATTTTGATAGGCTGTAATAACCTTAATTGAGGATGCTTTTGGAAATTTTTGATATGCGATGTATGTTTGTTCAGATTTTGGTACTGTATGTTTAAAGTGTTTTGTATGTTTCGAAATGCTTCGTGTTTAACACGTGTGTTATGTGTGTATGTGGCACTCACAATATCCTCCCATGGGGTATATTAGGGTGCCACAGATTGTCCAATTGATTCCTGTTAATTCGATTAGGGACAAATAGTTACACCTTGAGAGAGGGTAATTAGTACATTCGGAAATCTAGGGCGAGACATAATTTAATAGATAAAATAGGTGGGAGACAAAATAGGAAAAAAAGTATTCTATAATATTTAGATTCTTGAATTTAGATTTTCTGCAATTTTAGTACTGTCCATTATTTACATTAGTCTTTTAGTTTTAATTTAATTTTCCAGATTATTTACATTTCATAATTTAGTTTCTTAAACAAAGTTGTGTCTAAATTAAGCGGTGTTTAGACATCAAGCACTGTGGGATCGATATCTGCTCTTTTTACTACAAGTCACGACCCGTTCACTTACAATTTTTTAGCATAAAACAAGTAGATAGGTTTTACTATTAACATTTTCCATCTCTTTGAGCTAATGTTCTGCTTCCTCAAGTGTGTTTCTCATCAGAGATCCTCTAAATGCCATATCAATAGTGCCCCTTATGGGTGGATTAACTCCATGATAGAATGTTTGCAACAAAAATTCCTTTTGTAGATTATGGTAAGGACATCTCTATTGCAAATCTTTCTAATCCTCCCATGCTTCTTAAAGTGACTTCCCATCATTTTATTGGAAATTCTTAATCTCCTTTTCACCCTTATTGTCTTTGTCAAAGGGAAGTACTTACCTAAAAATGAACGCACCAGCTGCTCCCACATTGTGTTGTTTCTTTAGCTTAAAGTATGATACCGTACCTTGGCTCTATCCCTTAGTGAAAAGGGCAAAAGCCTTATCTTAACGACATCTTTTGACATTCCATTATATCGAAAAGTATCACATATTTTAAGAAAAATCACCAAATAGGCATTACGATACTCATTAGTTAACCCATAAAATTACACATTGGTTTGCGGCACATTAACAAAGTTGGCTTTCTCTCGAATGATGCTGCTTACACCTATGGTTGAGTGATTCCTTGATATGGAGCATTGAACCCTAGTCTCATGAAATCTATTAGGGTTCGCTGCTAGTTTCCTTGGTTATACTGCTTCACCATCATTGTTTTGATCTCTTCTTGGCGTTTAACTCTTTAGATTTCATGCTTTTGTCTTGTTATATCAAGTGCTTAAATGCCTTCAATCTCGCTCAAACTCTGAGTAATTCTCGTGTTCATGAAGTAACATGGACACAAGAAAGGAAAAAAATTCTTTAGAACAAAGGAATTCAAATAGTACTAAAACTTATTGAGCAAGGTTTACCCATAATAAAACCCTCAGCATCTGCAAGTATATGGATCTTAACTTGTAGTATTAAAGGTGTCGATCCTATGAGCAAATAGCTAAAACTAAGTGAACCTAACTTTGTCTAAGGCTATGAAATATGATTTGAATGAAAATAAATATCAGAAATTAAAACAATCGAATGAAATTAAGCACTTAACCATTTAATAATTAAGCTGCCACAATAAAATGAATGATCAAGTATGAAATCCTATGATTCGTTATATCGTGATTTTGCTCCCTTAACCACTATTGATTCAATTGGTTGTCGATTTTAGATTTTTGAAGGGTTTGATTATTATCTATCAGGACTTAATCATTTAACCCCAATTGATTAACCCTAATTGATAACAAATTTCCAAATTTTGCAATCTCTTAATTCACAAAAACAACTTAACATTTTCAACTATTTCTTAAGTGATCCATCAAATAATTAAGTTTTCACACAAGATTTCTCTTCGTATAATTATCAATTTGATATTTGCGTGAATTATTAGGTTGTTAAACCTCGTTACCCAATATAATTGAATTAATTTTGACTCGCTCTCTAGATTTGTTTTTTAAGTATTAACATACCTAAATACCACAACATTATAACATTGCATTGAAATCAATAATGCTCAAATCACAAAATAACTCAAGAACAAATCCTAATATGAAAATTAAAACATCATAAAAACATATAACATCTTCAAACCCAGTTATAAATCAAGCTTAAAGAAAATAAACAAAGAAAAGAAGAAAGAACTTAAGTTGGACTAATCTGGAAATGCTGGAACAGCTAGAACTCTCCAATGCTCCCTTCTTGATCTTCCTTGATTAATCCCAATTTGGTAAGATGGAGGTTTCCTTTTTTGGAGTGTTTTATGTTCTTAAATAGTTCTTAACACTTCTAAGATTCTTTCTATTAGAAACCAACAATGATCGAATCACGGGTGCAACAAAAATAAAAAAATTTTACGATTTGCGATAGGATCCTGATAATTGATTAACTTAAATAATAACATAAATATGAATTATAAGAAATCATATTGTGTTCTTGTTGAAATCCTTTGGAAAACTTTTTTCAAATTGTCAATCACGAGCTATTCACTTGTCTAGCCTCTAATGGTATCCATATAGCAGCTTCTCAACACCTTCGAGAGGAATAACGTAGGAGTACTAGCTCTTACATATTTTCTTCCTACTAATAGAAAAATCAATAGGGTGTTTTTACAATTTTATTAAAATTAATTCCTTAATTATAATTAAAATCTTACTCTAATTATAAATAAATTTAATTTTAATAAAATCAAACATCTTATATTTGATCCCTAAGTTTCTCAAACTTTATAATTAAGTCCCACTTAATTAAATTGATTTTTCCTTCATATTAGGTTCCTAATATATTAGCAATGGTTATAAATTATAATGCTAATTCACAATTAGAATTAGATAAATTAAAACCCCTTTTAATTTATCTTTAATTCTCTAATTAAAAAATTTATAATCATAAATTAATATTGATGTCTAGTAACATGTCATAACCACCCAAATATTAGGAATGTTGAAGTGGTTTGACTTAACTTGTAACATGTATAGTAATAATATATAATTTAATCCTGTCGCCACCCAATGTTCCAATTAGATAGAGCATGGATGCAGTGTCTACTCTTTTTATCCAATCGTGTCCGTTCTTGCTAATTAGTAATTTATTTATAATTGATATTTGAAAATTTCTTTTCAAATGTCAATTCACTCTGGCCAGAGAATTCTATAAATCACAACTAATCAAAAATAATGGAACATTCTCTCTAATTACTTTAGAGTGATGAATCCTTTGTTGACTTATTCAACTATCTTCGTATACAACATCCAAGTACTACCGACAGAATTATCCTAGGGCAATTTATCAGTAGTATCTAAACATAGTAATTCCCACATAAGGTACCTTGGAAATCTCAAATCTAAGGATCAATTATACAACCATCATTATGAGGAAATCCATAGATACATAAGTAATATTTCATTTGGGATTCTCATAGTCGGGTTAGTTCAGTGACTTATTCTCTAATAATCAACCACACATTAGTTTAAGTATCTCCATATTTTAATTTATGAGATCTATTACTTTCTTCATAAAAATGAAATATAATGTGTACTAGTTTATCGTTTCAACAATATCTGTCTTGATGAAACTACAACTAGGAACATTTAGGAGCAATACATAAATGTAAATTGAATCTCACAATTATGATCTCATCATAATTTCAATTACACATTAATTATTTTAGGGATTTTACCTTTAGTATTAAAACATCAAATGTAATTAATACATAAAGATAAAGAATTCCTTTATTAATTGTTTTATCACTAAACTAGAACCAATTGATTCGTTGTAGGACATAAACTAACACTCTCTATGGTTTTTCACACTTAATTTGGTTCCAAAAATAGCCCCAAAACATCAAAATTACAAAAAGCCACACGATCTGGAAAGGTTGAATTCGCTAGAATTGTTGTCTACACCCTCTGTCACAATCGTGACTAACCCGCTTCCATGCTTCCAATTCTTCTATTTTCCTCATTTTTCTATTTCCATACATTCAAACACAAATCATAAACCTCTTAAATTATAAAATTAAGATCAAAATCATGTTCTAAACCACACAAAAATTAGAATATAAACAATCACTAATAATAATATAATCATAAGCCTATATATATGATAATCATCTAAGAAACACTCAAAAGTACACTTAAACATCTGTCAAAACATAGCATAAACTACACCTATCATTTGTAACAAAATGAGGTGAATGGTAAAAAGAAGTGTAATATAGTTCGTATATGGACTATAGATAATTCTATGTAAGCTTTTTTAGTGTTCAAGTAGAAATTGACTTTTTCATTTTATATGGAAGGACTGCTTTATGTTTCCCTTCTAATAATGAAGCTTCTAGGATCATATAGTCTTTTCTTAAAGGGAATGAATCTCTTTGGTAATTGGCTTTGTAACTTATTGAGACCATGTGCTCATCCTATGTAAGTCTTTATTCAACAGATTATAAATACATACTACATCTAGTGTCATTTAAAATATTTTTCATAATCATGATTACATTAATCTCTTATGATTTTCCATCTTGATACTTTTGATTTAGTTTTTGTGGACATAGTCAAATAAGTGCTTATTCTTAGTTTATGTTTTATGTTGCATCATTTACTAATCATCTAATATGTGGACTATGATATGTCATATGCTTATCAGGCATAGTCTTCCTTTTCATAGTCTTAAGTCATTTAAATTGCTTATGACTTGTCATTATTTGGTGTCAAATGATTCTTACACATCTTATGATATTTTGTCAAAAATTAAAATTTTTTTAAATTTTAGAAATTACTTCTAAAAATAAAGCTTTTTCCACTATTTTCTTTGAAACTTTTTAGTAATATGAATACACTTAAGAAATATTTTGATAGAAACAAATAAACTCTTTTTCAAGTACTACTTAACATTAACTAAAACCTTTTTATTCCCTTCACTGAATGATAAAAAATCTCAACTAAAAATGACTATTTCTCATTAAACTACTAGAATACTACCAATTAAGTTCAGTAATGAAGACCACTAGCTTTTTCTTTGATAATGAAAAAAATGGAGTGAGAGTGTTGAACTAATCTGGAAAGTCATTATAATAAATCAGGAACCAAATCTAGCTTCAAACGTTTTGGTCATCATAATTACCATAATTTTAAAAATATTTTGTATTATAGAGTTTATGAGGAGATCTTGTACCATGTAAGCTAATCTAACAACCCTCATTTACTATTGTGCAATTGATTACATATGCTACCATTAGGCATATATTCATATACTAATAGTTTGTATTCTTTACTTATGTAGCAACATCATATCTTATTAATGTTGTTATGCTTAATCTTATCGAAAGTTATAACATCTACCTCAAACCCCCTTAACACTTTTTTTTCAATATCATTTAGGTCACTTTTCTTTTTCTCTCCTCCCTAGAGTTTTTCCATTATAACTACCTCTTCATAGTCGAGCATAACCTTGTCTACTTTACCTAACAAATAGTGTCTTATTATTTTTTCCTTATTAAAATGATCTAGAATCTTATATTTGTGATATCTTAATTCATGGAAAGATTATACAAGTAGATAGCACTAATTTGGAATGTACAAAAATGAATGTTAACGACCAAACATAATATGTTCCTCTATACTAGCCTTCGACATCTTCATATAAACAAAGCTTCTTAAATCGTAATTTGATATATCTTTTTAGCATAAGAGCCAAAATTCTCTAAATAGCTGATTAATTAATAAATTAAGCTCATTCAATTTCAAGGTCTACAAGCTTATAGAAATTTCTGTTAAAAATTAACTACTTATTAAGTTAAGATAATCAAAAAATTTCATCATTGCCTTATTACAACTATAATCTATTAGTTTTGAATACAAAAATTTTTCAAATTTTAGTAAAATACAGTGACATGTTCATAATGTTTCTTTTTTATTTTAAACTATTTAAAACTAACACAGTGAATAATTATGCATGTGTTCAATCATGTGTGCTTACTCAGTGAAAGTCTATCATGAAAGTTAATGTTAAGCCAAATTTGATATAAATTGAAAGTTCATGTATTAAGGGAACTAACCTCTTCAAAATGTTCTTAGATTCTCATGTTTATACCATTTGGATAAAAGGAACAAATGAATTTTCAATGACAAATGTCTAAAATAGTAAAGATTTTACCAAAGCATAATAGTTTAGGTAAGATAAAATATATAGGATAACAAAAAACTAACTTTTATGAAAAGAAATACCATAAAGAGATGATGTATAAAATGAAGATGAGCAAGAAAACCACAACAACGCCAGTTGGTTGCAGTAAAGGCTGCTATGTCATCTGGTGATATTGGATCCCTACATTTTAGCAAGGAGAACCAGACTTACTCTTAAACCAAAGCAAAAACTTCTTCAAACTAAGATAAAGAATGAATTTTAACTCAATTGTTTTCCTATTATGGCATAAATAACATGTTCACCCTCTTTAATAGTTACTTGTTCACACTCTATAGATGCACAACCACTTTGTTCACCCTCTCTAATAACGTAATCAACTTGTTAACCCTCTCTAATAGAGTAATTAACATGTTCACCTTCTCTTAAGCAACCTTTATTATATCTTAACAAGGGATATTCAGTGTTGTTCATAAATACCTTTTTAATATCATAATTCTTCTTTACAATTAATTTCTTAATTTTGATAAAGTATGCCTCACATTTAAATTCTTTTATTATATTCTCAAAAAAGTGATAAGGAAAATTTTAATTAAACACTAGAACCTCCTAATAGCTTAAATTTGTTACTATGTATATGAACTATAACATAGTCAAATGATTTGGCTCTAACCTAAAATTGTATATTTCTCCTTCTTTGTAGCACTTAATAAAGACAAATTTCAAGGTCTCACTATGATAAAATTAATACTCAAATCTAAAGTCTGTTAAATAAAAAAGATTAAAAGATATAAATTAGTGGTATAGTGTTTAATTAGAATTTAAACTAATCTTTAAAAAGAAGATTTCAAACTTAAATCTAATTATAACTAGGGAAGTATTTAATTAAAGCCAACGTAACATCTAATTGGTTAGGTAAGTTTTACATAGTTATAAAATACAGAAGGCTTTAACCAAAAATTAAAAAATTATAAAAATTGTATAGTTAATGATGGAAACAAAATCATCATAATACTATGCAACTCAATCATCATTGATTATATAAATACATAGAATCCAATAATATAGTACTAGTAAGTGTTTTTTTAACATAATATATCGATCATAAATAATTGTGATTTATGAAAAAAGTTAATTTTAGTGGCATATGAAGTAGGGACTAAAAATAGATCTAGGCAATATCTATACCCTTAAATATAATTAGAACACCTAAGCATAATGAAAAGAAAATCTTTGGTAAAGATATAAATAAATTCCATAAAAGCTTACAGATGATGTTATGTACTATCAATTAATCCCTTGATTCCTTAACCATTGTTTGAATTAATAATCCTCTTTGAGAGCTCAACCTTAGTCCCCAACTATGCCTTAACTTATCTTAAGAAAACTTAGAGCTAAATCATCAGGGATAACTCTCCATCCTTTAAGCTTAAATATTACACCCCCTCCCCACATTAAGGATGACAGAGTAGTGGTTATTCCAAACATCAATATCCTTAAATAAAGATTGACCAAATGAGAAGCCACTCTTTTGGGCTATTTTTTACAAAGGAGACCCTCCTTCAATGTAGTTAACCCTTAGGTGTATTTCCACTAGAAAGATTTTGGACTCATAAAATTATTACTAATGAAGATATCTTCCTTTTCAAGTTTAGCTCCTTACTACTAGCTCAAAAGCCCATAGAATTAGGTCCTCGACATATCAAATTTAGGTCAATATTCCTTCAAACTTGGAAACTAGGAATCTAAATCAAAGAAATCAAGCATAAACATATCCCCATTTGAATAAGCATCCACCACTTATTGCTCGAATATTGGACTACAAGAGGGCTTAGCCACTTGGGTAGGTATATAGGTAAACTATTATGCTTAGGCAAAACTAGTTAATTTTATTGGGATGTGAGTGTTTGTTGAAACTAATTAGACCTTGCCATATAAAATCCCACTTATGATGATAATTGAGAATAACATTCTAATAAAGGATGAAGTGCTAATAACCTGCACTTAGAAGCTAAAGTATAAGGCTAAGAAGTAGTCATAGATCCCTACCAGAAGAAGGCTTGGTGAATATCGTTAACTCATATAGCTAGATATGCAAACCACTAAATAAATTTAGCCACAACCATGATAGCTTAAGATGAGATACCAAAGGAGAATCAAGAAGTTACATATATAATAATCAAGTTCACTTTTGTGCCATAAGGAACTCTAAGCCCCAGTATGGAAATTCCCACTCCCAAAGGTGTAAAGTCATTTAATGTCAATGCAGGCACTACTAGTGCAACTCATTTAAAGGAGGAGAATATTGGTGTAAGTTTCTAAAATGTTAACAGGAAGGGATCTAAAAGGAAGAATAAAAGATTCTTCCCCTTCCAAATGAATATCATTTCTTAGAATTTTAAGGGGCTAAATTACCCCAATAAATAGCTAATGGTAGCAGAACTTTTAAATGATTTAGATCCTTTTTATTGTATTTTTTTATTGTATTTAGAGGCTAGAGTTAAGGAGCACAATATGTATAACCAAAGCTTTTTAAGGAGTAGCTAGATTATTCTCACTAACTATAAGAATCATTACAAATGGGAGGATTATTGTGGCCCTTAATCCTAATAAAATTAAAGTCCTTCATTCTTTAATCTTGGATCAGTTGATTTATCTATAAATTCTACTGAAACATTTAAGATTGAGAATCTCTATTACATTTGTATATGCATTTAACTTGGCATATCTCTGTATTCCTCTCTAGAAAAAACTGAAATAAATAGGAGACACAATAAGGGATCCCTAGATGCTGCTAAGAGACTTCATTAGTTCAATATATCTATATGAATTTGAAGGTAAAGCTAGCTAGAGGAATTGCATAGAGGACTTCATAAAATGTGTAAAACATATACAAGTTACTGATCTAAGTATAGAGGGTAATTATTTGACATGAAACAGCTAGAAAATAAGTGAATGGAATCTATAAAAAATCTTGATAAGGCTCTTGTAAATGATTAATGGTTGATGACCTTCCTTTAAAACAAGGCTAGCTTTAAGAATACCCTCTTCTTAGATCACATACCAATCTTGGTCTAACATTTACAGTCTTCACAAAGGAGGAGTTATCCATTCTATTTTAATAATTTCCTAGCATAAATAGATGGATTTAAAGAAGCTATAATCAAAGGATTAAGCCTTCAAGTTGGAGGCCACAACTCCTTCATATGTATGAGAAAGTTGAAGCAAGTCAAAATATAATTGGAAGCCCTAAATCGGAAAAGATATTCCAAAACCTTTAAAAATGTTTAAAAAGAGAAGGAGAAGCTTCAAGCAATTTAGTCCTCTTTAAAAAAATTTCTATATTACATAAAATTGAAAGATCTTGAAAAATAGGCTTTGTGTTATTACATGAAAGTTGTAAGCATAAAACAAATCCTAATTAGTTGAAGAGCTATGATGCTTTGGTTACAAGGGTAATAAAAATATGAGGTATTTCCACAAAGCTCTACTTTTTAGAAAAAATGTGAACAAAATTGTTACCTTACAAAACCAAGCAGGAAACTGGTTACACTTTAAAGAGGGAATTCACCAGGAAGTTCACTCATACTTCTCTAGCACTTTAGGTTCAAGCTTTGATTCTTTTTCATCTAATTTCCAACTGAAAGATATCATTGGAAAATTAATCACTCCTCATGATGTTGACTTTCTAATTAAACCCTTTAATAAATATAATGTTGAAAGAGCTATGATTTCCCTTCACCCCTCTAAAGCCCTTGGGTCATAAGGATTGAATGCCTACTTTTTTCACAAGAATTAGCTTTTAGAAAACAAAATTGTCACAAATGTAATGTTGTTAGAGTTATTTGATAATAGAAAAATGTTAAGAGAAATGAACAAAACTTATATAGCTCTCATTTCCAAGGTTCAAGCTCCTAATGCTATTAAAGAATTCAATTCCATTTCATGATACAAAATTCTATACAAAGTCATCTTGAAAATTACGTACTAATATATTAATTTCAATAATTCACAATCTTATTGATCATTCCAAGTATGCCTTCATAAAAAATAGGATAATATGGGATAATATCCTATTCATGGAAAAACTCCTAAAAAATTATAGTAGAAGAATTATAGTAAGAATTATGACATCAAGATTGATTTAACAATACCTTTGACTAGCTAGATTAGAACTTCATTATACACACTCTGTAAGATTTCAACTTCTCAGTCAAGTTTATAAACTGGATTTCTCAATGTATTAAGACATTCCCCTATGCTATTCTAACAAATGGGGACCCTAAAAAAATTTATAGGTTTCAATTACTAAGGAAAGTATTCCTCTTATCTCTTTAACTTTTCACCTTATGTATGGAATGGAAGTCTTTATTTGCATCATCAAGAAGGCAGTCGAGGCAGATAGAAAATTTATGGTCTTCAAATCACTAAGATTACCTTTATAGAGACCTCATTTTGTTCTTTAAAGATTATCCAAGCTCAGTTAGTACTTTCATGACTACTCTGAGAACATCTAAGTAGCTCTTAAGCTTATCCATTAACCTCCATAAAAGACAACTCATTATTACTATTATAGTAAGGGATATAGTGATTCTATTAGAAAGTATCACTGAAATGAAATTCATTAAATATTTTCATATATCTAAGTGTCCTAGTTTACAATAAGAGTAACTTATAAAGATATTTTAGACCTCTAATAAGTAGGATCAAAGCAAGAACCTCAAATTGTTGTAATACGAATCAACCATTTATAGGAAGTGTATAACTAGTTATCTATATCCTTAATAACCTACAAGCCTTTTAGACATTCTATATTTGGTTCTTTAGTTCCATGATTCATATGGTCTAGTAGTGTTCCTAGTCCAACCAAAACAAAAGTAAAGTGGAAAGACCTATAGTTACCCAAACTTGAAAGATGCTTAGGCATTATTTTTATCAAAACAATGAACTAGCCCTAATTTTGCAAAAAGATATGGAAAAATCTCCAAGATAATCAATCCCTTTGGGTTAAATGGTCTATAACTATTACATTAAAGCCAAAAACTTCTAGAACGTTAACCCAAATGCAATAATTCTTAGACAATGTCACATATCCTCAAGTTAATGAGAGAATTAGAGCTTGTATCATAATGTAGAATGGTGATTTAATCTCAACATCCTTCTGGTATGACAATTGGAAAAATTCTAGTCCATTGATCAATAGTTCCTCTCTATCTAGCTTGATTACAGATAATGAAATTATAAAGAAGGTCATAAACTCATATCCAACCTATATGGCAACCTACAACCTCAATCAATAATTTATTCTAAGTTAAGAAGAATCTGTTAGATGGAATATGGAGTCATCGGGTTCATTCACCAATTCCTCATACAAGGAATTCTTCAAACTTTATGCTTCTAAAATAAAATTGTATAGGTTGATATGGTTCCCATAAGCAAATTTAAGGGCCTCCATTATTATATGGTTAGCCATTAGAGGGAGACTAACCCCATTAGAGAAGGTGAGGAAGCTAAAAATTTTCTTAACATTTGCTTTTTTTATTAGCTAGAAAAGAAGACTATGAGAAACTTATTCTTCTAGTGCACTATAACTTACAAGATATTTACTGAAATTATAAATTTATACAATTTATTTGCCCCTTCTAGGAGCTACCTATCCATTTTAGATTGGACTTACAACACAGAGGAGAAAAGAAGAAGATTGGATCATATTCAAATTGCTTCTAACAACACGGTGTATTATATTTGACTAAACAAAAAGAAAAGCATGTTTTAATACTTAAAACATTCAACATCAATCACTTTTGAAGTTGTTAATTCAAGCATTAAGGGTGCAAATTCCAGTTCATAAGATCCATCTAGTTTGCAGCCCCACCTTGAGATTAAAATGCAAATAAGAGTCTAACACTTCAAAGGATGCAACCCAAATCTCACCTTCAAGTAAATACAATAGTACTCCACAAGCTAGCTTTGATTAGTTATTTTCTTAAGTACCTTTGATAGCATTTTTTTAGGTCTACTATTGTATTGACCCTTATACAATTTCCTTTCTCAAGATAAATTTTATCTTTTTTAGGAAAAATTTAAAGAATCTCCAAAGGTATAAGTAGATTCCACGATGAATTAGTGATAATGTTACATACTATCAATGTAAAGCATAATAATTGCATACTCTAAACACAAATTTTACTATAATTCTCAACAATAGACCATTATTTCTTAACATCACAATTCAAAACAAGTGGTAGAATAGGGATTTGTCATCTAAAACACAAAAAGCATTATGAACATGGTTGTATAACAATCTTCAAAGAAATAAATGAATGATCTTTATATTCATTAACACAATAAATAAAAAGTAGTAATCTAAAACTAGAGAAAAGATTATATACTTGTTATGTCGAATGTCTAAGGAAATAAAGAGCACTGAATATGGCATCGATATAGCCAATCAACATCAATTATGGAGAAACATAAAATGAAATAATTAATTAGAGGGATACCAAAAATTAAATTAGCATGATTAGAAATAACCTATAGCTTCAAGAATACAGGTGAATAAGTGTCTCTTAAATCCCATATACATCTGCAACCATTTAGTATTAAAACATATCAATTTCCTCTTTATTAAATACAATGTAAAAGTTATATATCTATTAGCCAGCAATGCAATGTTAAAGATACAATATTGTATTAGGAAACTATTGGCTTTTAGAAAATAAAAAAAACACTAATAAAAGACAAGAGTTCCCAAAAGTTGAACTTTCCTTTTAAGTTTTAATCTAAATCTTAATCGTAGTCCTAAATTTACAAATGTATATGATAGGTGCTTAATAGATTATGAAATTGTTTCATAACACTTAGCAATTATTGACATGAACTAGTATAAATCATGGTGTCATATTCTCTAACACTTACCTTTTTAATTTTCTTATTGTTAGAAGAATAGATACTAATTTTCGCTATTGCATTACTCATTAAATTAAGTGCATAAATTTATAATCGTTTGAATTTTCCAAGAAAATAAAGAAGTTTTTAAAGATTCATATCTTAGACAATTTAACACAATTCAACCCCCCTTCTTGTGTATTTTACATATTATATGTGATTTCTATATTAATAAGTGACTTACTTCAGTTAGTATTAGAGCAAGGTTTCCAAGAAACACTCTTACAAATTGAGGATAAAGATCCATAGCTGAATCACATATTTTTATAGCATAAGGTGCCTCGATCTCAAGACTACCTGCATTCAATGGTGAAGATTATCATTATTAGAAGGACAGGATGCGGCTCTTCATAGAATCCACACATATTGATCTTTGGGATATCATCGAGAATGGACCATACGAACCAGTAGATGATGAAGGAAATACAATTCCTCGCAACAGATGGTCAGCGGATCATAAAGCCAGATTCCAGTTAAATTCAAAGGCCAAGTTCTTTCTAAGTTGTGCGTTGAGCAGAAGTGAATATGATAAAGTTCATGGATGCGAGACTGCGAAGGAGATGTGGGACACTTTATCCATCGCACATGAAGGCACAAACCAGGTGAAAGAGTCCAAGATAAGTATTCTTGTACATCAATATGAGCTGTTTAAAATGCAGGAAGATGAGTCTGTTGATCAGATGTTTGGACGATTTCAAACTATCGTTAATGGACTTAAAGCTCTTGGGAGAATCTACGATAATCAAGATCATGTGAGGAAGATTCTCAGAAGTCTACCAAGAAGATGGAGACCCAAAGTCACTGCTATACAAGAAGCCAAGGACTTGAGCAAACTAAAGCTAGACGAATTGCTTGGTTCTTTGAAGATACACGAAGTAGAACTGGATGCTGAGGACAAACCTAAGAGAGACAAATCCATAGCATTAAAGGCTGGTCAGAAGAATCACAAGACTCGGAGAAATAGAAGTTCTTCGTCAAAGGCATTAAAGATTGAAGAAGTCAAGAAAGATGATACCAGTGAGTCTGATCGTGATTCAAGTGAAGATGATGATGAATTATCTTTTATTTCAAGGAAGATCAGAAGAATGTGGAAGAAGAAAGCAAAAGGAAGCAAAAATTTTTCTTTTAAGAAAAATAGCAAAGAAGATGCCAAGAACGAGAAGACCTCTATCATTTGCTATGAGTGCAACAAACCAGGACACTACAAGTCAGAATGTCCGTTGCTGAAAAGAGAACCAAAGAAAAATAAAGCAAATAAGAAGAGTATGATGGCAACGTGGGAAGATTTAGATTCATCCGAATCTAATTCTGATTCAGAAACATCAGAACAAGCAAATATATGCTTGGTAGCTAAAGAAGAAGGTGACGAGGAGGTAACTTCTAACATTAATGAACTTCAAGATGCATATTTAGAATTGTTAGAAGATTCACATAATATACTGAAACAGTATAGATCTCTAAAAAGAAAGTATGTCGAAAACTTGAGGAACGCAGAAGTATTAGAAAAAGAAAACGTCTGTCTTATGAAACAAGTATACGTTATGAAAAAGGTTTCTATTGATAGATCTGAGAAAATTAGTCAGTTAAAATAAAGGATCAACTCTCAATCAGCAGATTTATCAACCATTACTGAGAGTAACATTTTCATCAGATCTATATCCGATATTCAACGTTTCATTGAGAACACTTATTTCTTTCTCATTCACATTCAATGAAGCACTTCTAATACAATCTCAATTATCAAACTCCTCAAATTATCAACGTTCGGAATAATCACATTCACATATTTATCAATTCAGTATGGAAGTTCAAGCAAATACAGATCATTCCTAGTGAGAAGCATCTAGGTTACTCACAGTACGCTCTAAATTAGCTATTGTCTTCATGATCCAGAAACTTTTGGATGGTGATGTTCAATCTTGTATATCTATGTTCAAGCAAGACACATATATTTGACACATTACTAATTTGCATAGTCACATAAGCATTCTATCGTATACATATATATATATGTAATGTATAATGCATGCTCAATTTGACTATTCTAGGTATGTTTCCTTTATTCAAATTTCTCGATTATTTAAACATCATCATTTGTGTATATCTAGCGTGCACTTAGGTACATAGCTCAAATATACTTGATTATTTTAATATCATCAATCAATCATATATTCATCAATATTATTCTAACATTATGAGATCATATAATAACAAAATTCTCATTCATCTTTACTTAATATATCTTGCTCAACTCCTTTGAATCACATTTGCATTTCTATGAACACTTTCATTTCTATAATCATCTCTAAATTTCCAAAATTTTTTTATTGATATCAACCTTCCATGCTTAAGTTATAACCTTGATTATCACCCTAAACATATCAACATTTAATCACTTAATTCATCATCAAACTAAGTTCCTTTCAAGCTTAAATGCATCATAGGAAAGTACCTTACCATTTGTTATTTCAAACATCACATAACAGAAGAATAACTCACGTTGACGACCTTCCCACGATCGTGGGGTTATACCAGCAGAAACTTTCTAGCCATTTTCTCTACTTCCCATGATCTTGGATACATTCCCACCATCGTGGGTTATGAAAATTAAAAAATTCCAGCAATTGTTGGTTATACTAGTAAAAACTTTCTAGCCATTTTTTGTACTTCCCATGATCATGGGTTCATTCCCACAATCGTGGGTTATGAAAATCCAAAAATTCCAACAATTCTTCATCCTATTTTCCATATTTTCAACCACTATATGTTACATCTAAACCATATTATGCATAGTTCATCACTTCTACATCATTTCCTCTTCATTCTCACCTTAATTTTAATTCAATAACATCTATGAAACCATTCATAAACCATTGTTTATCATTCATGCAAAAATAGAATATGATTTTAATCATTCATTATCACAAATAATTCTTATTTCTTCTCATTTCAAGAGCATCACTCAACATCTTTCTTAAGAAAAAATTTCACCTTAATTATACCCTTGCTTCACAATCTATTTCCTCTACATAACAGCCTATAATCTATGGTTTTCATATTCTCAAAATAAGAACATAACATATACATTCATTCATAATATTTTCTACACTCATCATCCACACAAAAATAGGACATGAATATACCCATTTCTTCATTAATGTTTATGCACTTTTTCTTACACTATGTACACTATTTTCACTATCAATCCATCTCAAAACATCTTTAACACATCTCATAATCTATTTTTTATCGTTTATACCAAAAATAGAACATAAACCTATTCATTTCATTATCCATGTTACAACACATATATTTTACTCCATTAAACCATCAATCTATCCTTAATGATCACATAAATGCTTATATTAAACAAACCATGAATATCATTAATATACTTACTTGTTTTAGCTCAAAACCCCACTTCAAATCACGTAAACCTAGCTTCTACAAAGCTTACATGATCATCAATCTTCTAAGGAGAAATAGGTTAGGTTTTGTAGTAACAAGATGATGATGATCAAATCTTGTCAAGTAGTAAGGTGTTGGATGATAGCAAAGCTCAAGATGGTGAAGGTTGGTGAGAGTTTCGTAGGTGGAAAGAAAAGAATGAAGAAGATGAGAGTGTTTAGTAAAAATGAAACATAAGATAAAGATGTCTTGCAAGGTGTTAATATCGTGAGTTTTAAAAGGCTTGGTGAGTGCCATGACACTTACCACTTGATTAACCAATAAAAATCTTCTAAATTTATACCCAATGTCATTTAATCTCTAGTCTATTTGTCACACAATTTCTAAACCAATGGTCACCCAGTTTTCTATATCACTTGTTAAGAAATCCAATACCACTTGTCAATTATTTCTATTGCCATATGTCAACTATTTCTACTGCCATTAATCAATTTGTCTTGCCACTTGGCATTTTTCTTAGTCCAAAAATATATATAATTTCATAAATCTCTCAATTTTCACCAAAAATTTTGACCTAATAATTATAATTCACTAATCAAAATTTAATACATAAAATTCACCGAATCAGAATTTACAACATATAATTCATAATTCTCAATACGATCATTTAAAAAATCATTTATACCCAAAAAATGTCAATTAAATGCATATACAGTCTTTGTAATTTGTACAATCAATATTCACGTCTGTATGCTAATGGTATGCATGTGTATGCAATGCACCTTATAATTTCTCCTAACTCTCAGTATGGAATAACGAGATATTATAGATACTCTAGAATATTTTAATTTTTATTACTTACTATAATAGATTATGTGCACTTGTAAATAGATTCAATCAAAATTCTTAATGGTCTCTAGAGTTTTATCTACTTATGCTCCTCCATTAGCAATATCAATTGTACCCTTATCGATGAGTAGAAGGCGCTCATATAAGTATGAATAAGCAACTATTCATCGGTTTAATAATGAAGGCAACTGGTATATAACTTCTTGAAGCATTTGTAGTAATCATATAAGGATTCGCCATAGTACCTTACACTAAAAAATTCTTTCTAAATGGTGGCTACCATTGAAATTGGAAAATGTCTCTCAAAACAATCTCATCATTTCATTCCATATGGCAATACTTTCGGAAGGTAAGTAATAAAGTCAGATCGTTGTGTCTTTAACCCTATTGGGTTTCATAATTATACATACTACATATAATTCCATTGAGTTCTTATACAAAATTTTAACTAAAAGACCATGAAAAAATGGCAAAGATATATTAATCCATCTTTTAATTCAAAAGTAGCATAAGTCTTTAGGGTATGTATTATGACGCAGAAGAGTTATTGGTTCAAATCAATAGTAGTAAGCTTCTTCAAACTCCTTACTTAGCCATAGCCTTTTGGTATTTCTATTTAACTTATTTTCTTAGCATACATACATTTCTTCTTATTTTGAATAAAACCGTAAATCAACTCGATTAGTTAATCAAGTTACAAACATACATGGTTAAGAATTAAAAGATTAATAGAAAATAATTAATTGTAAAAGTAAAAAATAAAAAGCATAAAAATAGATAGATTAACTCCCCAATAATCGCATCAAAATTTGGTATGCTTTGCCTGCACCAAAAAATGAGACCTTACTCTTAAAAACTATGTAGTAGCAAAAGTAAGGGCCAATCCTGTATAGAGTATCTAACTTTATTTTGGACTTGTGAACAAGAATAAAGATGGAAGTTTTGATTATAATGAAACAATTGTAACAATATAACAACATAACAATTCAAGTTTAATAATGAGTAAAGCAATGAGAAACAATCCTTGGTCCAATCCATATTCATTATCCTTTAAATATTCATATCATTGGAACTAGTTCCTATC
>JANZXP010095461.1:0-41966 GCA_027576715.1 Erythroxylum flavicans
CTCTCTTCTAACTAATCAATTAACATGATGATTGTAAGTCTATAGGTTGCCAACTCTCGTTGTACAATCCTACATAATTATTCTCACTCACTCTCTTGATTTATTGCAAAAACACAAATAAAATTAACAATCATCAAAGACAACTTTATTCAATTCAATAAAATAGGAGTTTTAATAAAAAAGTTCAAAAGCAATCCTTAAAACCAAATAAACCTAACATGGTCTCCATAACATCATCAACATTCGAATAAACTATTTTGTAAAGAATAGAAGAAGTAAAATTAATAGAAAATTGAATAAGGAAACTCCTTCTCTTCTTTGCCAAAATCTGGAAATTTTGGTGTTGTTGAGCACATAGACTAATGCACACCTATCAATGCCCAAAATTAAACAACTTCAATTTTGTCAAACATGCCAATTTTTCTGGTCCTACTAGTAAATCTATTGCTCTATTAAAATTAATTCAAAATTAATTTCTATAATTTCCAAAATTTTTTAGAACATAAAATCATCGTTCCAAGCATCTCTAGGTCATTTCATGATGATCAAAATAATTTAGGAATCACTCAAAAATTATCATGATCAGTGAAATACTGATAAGACACTAAAAACAACAAATATAACTACTAAAATTTTCTGGAAATCAAATTTCGAGAAAAATCATTTAGGAATGCTTCAAACATCAAATTAACACATTTTTATAACATAAAAATATTTTTAAGGTTCTGGAACCGAAATATAAACATACAAAAACATCAAATAAAGCAGATCCTATAATTTCTGGAAAATTGTGTGATAAAATTATTAAAACATTTTAAATAATTATAGAAAAATTACATAGGCATAAAAAATGACAAATATATTCACATAATTTTTCCAGATTAAAATTCCATGAAAATGATTTGCAACCTCATCAGTTTAGCTAATAGACATCACATGCCCAGTAGAAAGACAAATTTCATGCATCTTCTTGTAAAGATGAAATTAAATATTTTAATCACAATAAAATTATTTTCAATCACATTGAATCATTGACATACGTCTTATGAATAGATTGGTGATAGAAAATTGTGAAAAACTTTTTTCTATAATTAATTGCGAACAAAACATTACAGGACCCTAAGCTGTCACAACGATGAAAACAGTTTTCACATGTCATGTATTCTACATCTAATAAGGCACAAGATGGCTCTGATGCCACTGTCAGGTTCCGATCAATCATTTCATACATAATATATATCAAATATGTGTGGCAAAAATAAAACAGAACCTTAAAACTATATCTACTCATGCATATAGATATAGAAAAACAAAAACATGAAATGTAAGATGTTTACATACCTTTCTGACAATCACCTTCATTTTTTAATCTTCTCCACGTTGGGTTGCCGTAAATCACACCAATCAATGCAGACCATCTCTAATGAAAGTCCACATGGAGATAGAATGATAAAACCTCACTAGGAGATGGCTAGAATTATTTCTTTGTGCTAGAAAAGATAAGAACTCTTGATAGAGTTAAAGAGAAAAAGTGTGTGTGTAAGAAAAAGAACCTTTTTTTTTCTTTTTGTCTTACACAAGATGCACGAAAATCATCTCAATTTTCTACACCATTTGGCCTTCCATAACCCCCATCACTATGGAAAGTTATAGGAAGTTAACGGTCATGAATAACATGCGTTAATGGAAGTTATGGGAAGTTAATGATTATAAATAGCATGCATTAATGGAAGCCAACAACACTTGTTTCTAATCCATTCCATGCAACGTTTTCTACCACGATCACATCGCGATACAATATGAAAACACTCTCCATATCTTGAATCATCATTCAAGACCATTTTACTTATCCTTCGGATCTCCTACGTGTGTGATCCATTAGGTTCCCGGTTATGTTGGCCATTTGAATTAACATTTAATTCAAGTGAATCAAGAGCAGTATCTAGCAACACGTCATGACACCCAATTAACCAAAAAGTTAGTTGTTTGACTACGACAACACGTCATGACATTCCATATGCAATGTTTCTATGAAATTTGTCCTTTCACCATCTATACCCCACTTAGTTCAGAGTATGGTCAAAGTGTCAACTCCCACTAGACTGACTACATCACATTTAGTCTAAGTGATATTAGATCTTGTCCTAAGGATCTCATTACTCTATGTATCATTAAAGACTCTCTTCATGACACATATCTACTCTAGGCAGAGACTCCCGAGTAATGAACACGAGTAGAGGTTATTGGTATCATCTCCTTCTATCAGGAGTGGTGAATCCTTTATTAGCTATTCAATTACCTCCAAATACCTCAAGCTGTACCCAATCACCACCCTATGAGTAACCCCTGAAAGGCATCGATGAATGGAGTCAAAACATAGGATCGGTATCCAAGATATCCTTGAGTACCTCAAGTCAAAGGATACTTGCACCATTGCTATGATGAGACTATCATTGATACTGGAATAGAATATTCATATGATTATCTCATAGTAGGTCAATCGAATGTATTTACCACCCTTAGTAACCATCCACATGTTAACTCTAAACAACTCATGTCTACAGCTTATGAGATTTACTATTTGATCTAATCAAGGAGTATAACATGCGCTAGTCTATCCAGATTAATGATATCCCATCTCATTAATCCTATGACTAGGGAAAGTTTAGATACTAACATAATTACACATGATAGAAATCTTACTATCATGATCTTATAGTGATTTTCTCCATGCTATGTTTTGTATCAAGGACTTTATTAAATCAATTTAAGATCAACATCAAATCCATAAACGTATGAACATCGAAATAATGAAAAATGCTTTTATTAATCATAAAATGATTTATACAACAACTGATAAAGGTGATTGCCTTTACAGCACTTCTCTAGCAAAATTATCTCTAAGATAACTTAGAAACTCTTGGCTTAACTATTTACCTCCTCGATCTGATCGAAGTGTTTTAATACTTCTACTCAGTTGTTTCTATACTTCATTTCTTAATTCTTTCATCTTTTCAAAGGCCTCAAATTTGTATCTCATTAGAAATAAATACCCATATTATGAATAATCATCGATGAAGGTAATAAAGTATTAAATCCACCTTTGGCATGTAATAACATCAAACCACATACATTTAAATGTATTAAGTCCAATAGCCTAGTAATTTATTCACCCTTTCCCTTAAAAGGGTAACTTTGTCATCTTGTCTAATAAGAAAGATTCATATGTGTCATATGATTCATAATCAAATGATTCTAAACTACCACACTTGCGTAGTTTAGTCATGCATCTCTCACATATATGGTCCAAGTGACAATGCCATAAGTAAGATGATTTCACATTATCTCCTTTTTTCTTTTATTGTCATTAATATTTAAAATTGGATTGGACATATCTAATATGTATATTCTATTGCATAATGTACCCATAGCATAAAGAATTCCATTCAAACTAATAGAATAACCATTGTTACTAAAATTTAAATGGAAGCTAGCTTTTTTAAGACTACAAACTGAGATAATATTCTTAGTTAATATAGGTACATAAAAACAATCATCCAATTCTATTCCAAGCCCACTAGGGAGTGTTAATACATAAGTTCCTATGGCTAATGTAGCAACTCTTGCTCTATTGCTCATGCACATGTTTGACTCTCCCTTGTTGAGTTGTTTATTATTCCTTAGGCCCAACATATTAGTACATATATGTGAGCCATAACCGGTATCCAATATCCATATGTTATTATTAGAAACAGTATTAATATCAATAACAAACATACCTGACGTAGATGGGGCATCTGGTGCCTTCTTCTGCTTTAGTTACTCTAGATAGGCCTTAAAGTTCCCCTTCTAATGGCCATCCTTGCCATAGTGGAAGCATGTTGCTTTAAGGACAGTCTCCTTAGCTTTCTTCTTGGCCACACCTCCCTTAGGGCTTATAGACTTCTTTTTCTTTTGGTTCTTCCTCCTCGAACCAGAAGAGTCCAACAGCATCACTGACTTACTATCATTGCGGATAGATGGTTCAATTATTTTCAGCAAGTTAATCAACTCCAGAATCGTTGTAGATATTTAGTTCATCCAATAGTTAAACGTAAACTATGAATAACTATCAGTCAAACCAGTTAGAATTAAGTCTATACTTAATTCATGATCCATTAAAAAACCTAAGGAAGCCAACCTTTCAATATAGCCATTCATCTTCAGTGCATATTACACTGGAGATGTCCCCTTAGCCATCTTGAAGCAGAAGAGCAACCTTGAGGTTTTTAACCTTTTGGACCTTGCTTGCTTATCAAATAGCTCCCTTAAATGATAGATTATGGTATAAGAATCTATAGCCTCATACTACTTTTGCAATTTTGGTGACATAGTGGCCAACATTATGCAGCTAACCATCTCATTATCATCGAGATGCTTTCTATATGCCCTTTGATCACTATCAGAAGCATCAATAGCAGGGGGATCGAGAAGTGGTTCTTCCAAGATGTAACCTAGTTTCTCCGACTTGAGAACTATTCTCAGGTTCCTAAGCCAGTCTGGGAAGTTAGGTCTAATCAACTTATTGGCTTCCATAAGTGAATGTAGGTTCACACTAATGGTCATGGTGTCAATTCTTGCAACCTAATGTCAAAGAGAAAAATGTTGTTAGACTGTACATAAATGCATGTCAATTAGGACTTTAATAATATGCAGTGTCGCTCCCACAATTCTCTCACAAATCCATAATCCTCTATATGAATCCGAGAGAACTTATATAAAAGTTCTCCTAGTGGGTTGATATCCAATATCCCTAAGAATGACCTTGAGTTTGCCCAACATGCCACCTTAGGTCAATAGATAAATATCGATCATACCAATTGCATTTATAATGCAACTATCGAATCTAATGCTATCAACTGTTAATGTGTGCACTCACATTGGGCTATCAACTTTTGATGCATGTACATCTCATGTACACTACCTAACTTCACCTCTGTCCACGTTAACCTTGGGTTTGCCCAAAAAATCAACACTTCTAGTTAAAACTGACCTATTAATCTAAAATTCATATTTCCATGGATCGAACATATTTATGTAGAGAGGGCTTGGGTTTACTCAACAACCCTAAATCTAAAAGAACTTTGGTTCTCACCATATTAATGGAAGGTGATAGTTTTAATATTCTAACTGAGGGATTTCTACTTAGGTCTCGTCTAACTAGCATGGTCTTGTATATATCATATATGTATATATATAGTTACTATAGCTTTATGGCATGATATGGTCACACCCAATCATATTGGGCTTAATTCCATAACCATCCATTATGCAAGTCCAAAAAATCCTAACATGCATTCTCTAATGCATCAAATTAAACACATAAGTTTTGGTTGTGATAATTTATGGATCTTAAAATTTGGAAGTCGATTCAACTCTTGAATCGAATTGCTTACTAATTTTAATCTCAGCTAAATTTAATTTTGCATGTCATTTCGATTTGGAATTTAATATCAATCAAATTAAATTAAACTCCAATTTCTAAAAATTAATTCAAAAAATAATTTACATTAAAAATTAATTATTTGATGTCAAAATTAAACGCTTTAATTTTGTCACACATACCACTTTCTAGTCATACTAGAAAATTTAATGCTACACTTAAATTAATTCAAAATTAATTTCCAAAATTTCCATAACATCAAGTCATCATTACATGCATCTCTAGGTCATTTCAAGTTCATCAAAATAATTTTGGAATCACCCAAAATCATCAAGATAACCGAAACTACATCTAGATACATAAAAATGACAAATTTGACATCTTAAATTTTTCCAGAAATATAATTTGAGAAAATTCATTTTGACATGCATAAGAAATCAAAATAACACTTTTTATCTCATAAAATATTTTTAAGGTTTTGGAACCGAAACATACACATACAAAATTATCAAACAAAATAGTTTCAATTTTCCAGAATTGAAAAATTAATATTTGAAAAATTAATTAAAACAATTTTAATTAATTCTGGAAAAATTCTAGAGGATTAAAATCATCCTAAATATGTTTACATAAATTTTCCAAAATCAAATTCAAGAAAAACATGTTCAACCTCAATAATTTAGCCAACAAACATTATATGTTCTGCAGGAAAATAGTTTTCATGCATGTTGTATAAAGTTCGAAAATTACTATTTTAATCACATTAAAATCAATTTTCAATCATGAAAACCATCTACAAACATATCATGAGCAGATCAATGAAAGAAAATCAAGAAAACAAATTTTTATAACTTAATTTCGAATTTTCTAAGAACAAAACCTTAGTTGTCACAACCATGCAATCCTATTGCACATGTAATAGAAACTACATCTAATAGGCACAAGATGTCTCTGATACCACTATTGGGTTTTGATCTTACATCACATGCATAAAAAATAGAAAACAACAGTGGAAATATAAAACAAAACCCAATAAGCTAAGAACTTTCAAGTGCCATTAGATGTAACTTTAATAAAACATTAACTTAAGATGTGTACCTTACGATCTCCTTCGTTCTTCGTTATCTTCACCTATTTGGGTTGTTGTAAACCACAACGACCAAAGGAGGACGTTTCTAATTATAAGCACATGAAGAGTGAAGCCTGAAACCTCTTAGGAAGAATGGCTAGAACACACACAAAGTGCTAGCGTTGTGATGTATTCTTTGAGAGAGTGTTTGTAGAGAGTGAGAGAAAATGATGAACACTTCACCGAAACTTCTCTTTTTTCACATAACACTTGCATGAAAATTAATGTTTCTTACACACTTTGGCCTTCCTCTAACCCTAACATCAATGAAGAGTTAGTGGGAATTAAATGGCTTTTAATCCCACTTAATTTAGCATAAAACTTCCACCCCTTCTTAAAAGGGTAATTTTGTCATCTTGGTTATTAAAGGGTAATTTTGTCATCTTACCTAATAAGCAAGATTTACATATGTTATATGATTCACAATCAAATGACACTAAACTACCACACTTGTGTAGCTTAGTCATGCATCTCTCATATCTTGGATCCCCATCTAAAACAATTTTACTCATTCTTCGTATCTTCATTGCGTGTGACCCATTAGGTTCCCGATTATGTTATCCATTTAAATTAATACCTAATTCAAGCAAGTCATGAGCGGTATCTAGCAACACATCATGACTCCTAATTTACCAAAAAGTAAGTGGTTTGACTATGAACCTTCCATAGACAATGTTCCTGTACAATTCATCCTTTCATTTATACCCCACTTGGTTCAGAGTATAGTTAAAGTGTTAACTCCAACTAGACTGAGAACGTGACATGTAGTCCAATTAATGTTAGTCCTTATCCCCAAGGCTCATTACTCAATTGGATATGTCACCGAATACTATCTTTATGACATTTCCACTATAGCCAAAGATTCCTAAGTAATGACCCCGACAATAAGCCGTGGGTATCATCTCCTTCTATAAGGGGTAGTGGATCCTTTATTGGCTACTTAATTACCTTCAAATACATCAAGATGTACCTAATCACCACCCTATGAGCAATCTCTAAGAGGCAATGAGGAATTGAGTCAAAGTACAAGATTAGTATCCAAGATATCCTTGAGCACTTCAAGTTTAAAGATATTTGCACCATTGCTATGAGCAGACTATCATTAACATTAGAATATACTATCCATATGATTGTCTCATGGCATGTCATCCAATGTACTTACTACTCTTAGCAAACATCTACATGTTGACTCTCAACAACTCATACTTACAGCTTATGAGATCCATTGCTTGATCTAATCAAGGAGTATAACATGTGCTAGTCTGTTCGGATTAATAATGTCTTATCTCATTAATCCTATCACTAGGGATAATTTAGATACTAACATAGTTACGCATGATAGGAACCTCATTATCATGATCTCATCATGATTTTCTTCATTCTTTGTAATGTGTTAAGGGCTTCATTAATTCAATTTAAGATCACTATCAATTCATAAATAACATGAACGTCAAATTAACAAAAAAGCCTTTTTATTAATCAAAATGATCTATACAATATGTGCTAAACATGATTGCCTTTAGAGCACTTCTCTAATATCTATAATTAGTGGCTTGCTTTTACACTTTTCTCCATAAAGCAATTTCATAGCTATATAAGGAAGCCACATGTTGCAAGATAATCATCAGGATATATTATAAAATAAATTAATCCAATCACATGCATTCATGTCCTTTTTAATGACAAACTATTAATAAAATAAGGGATAACAAAATCCTTAAATCATTGACTAACTCGAACATTTTGTCTTTAAGGAAGTGGAAACTTTCGTGCTTAAGGTCACTACTAACTCCTCATCAATAGTGTCCTTACTTAGTTCATCTACCATTTCTTCCTCAACCACCTTTGTCCACTCTTCTTCTTTTTCTTCCTAGACAAAGGCTTCTAGCTTTCTTCAATTACCCACTGCCACTCTCCTACTTCCTCTTCTTGAATGGAGACTACTTCTTCCAAAAGCTCTTCTTATAAAGTAACTCCATTCATGAAACCAACTCTTTTATTTTCTTCACTCTCGAACTCGCATCGGTTAGCTTTCATTTCAGCAAGGAGTTCCATTAGTTTATTTGTAATACTTCCTTCCTTTTCCTTTTCCTTTTCCTTATTCTTTTCTTCTCCTACTGGGAACTCTTTTTTGCTACTAAGTATGATTTCCATTCTACATTTTTAGATAGTATCTTTGCCAGTTAGTCCATCCGATTCACCATTTTTTGTATATGAGCCTTTGTTTCCTAAAGCCTCATGATTGATTATTGAATGAAATTGATTATCATATCTTCCAGAGTTAGCTCATTAACTAGATTTGCTTGGTGTTGTAAGTATCTACTTGGAGTGTGATCGTTCCATCTATAGGCGTAAGAGCTACTCGACTCTGAATTGTAAACATTCTCATATGGTGCACCTTGAGGTTAGTTGTACAAGCTCGATTGCTCCCATATGTAAGTTAGTGCTTGACATTTAAGATTGTAAAAATTACTCCCCCCATTGTTGTAACACGATCTGGATATCGGTTGAGCCTTTAAAAATATATGAGAAAACCTCTCTCTCCTATATAGTGATGGTAGAGATTACGAAGACATATTCTGGCTCCCATAAAAGTATTAGTTGCTTTATCCTTCCGCTTTTAGTTATGGCTATGATAATGAAGCTTAAATCCTACAGTTAACCATAAACTTAAGATCAAGTATAAAAGTTCAAAATATAATTAAATAAATAAGCCACAAATGAAACAAGATAAAATAAAATAAAATAAAGACAAAAAATAATGACTAGAGTAATAGCATTTTGGTGTTCCTAATATCAAGGTCCTTAGCAAAGATGCCAAAAACTTGATTGACTTTTTTTAAGTTTCAATTATGAGTTAACCATAAGTGTGTAGCATAGCTGTAGATAGTACAACCAAATACGGGTTGATCCCATGAAGATGATGAATATTAGTAGTTACCATTATCCTATTATATAGTCTATGAGTTTGATTTGGGATTTTAATCAAAGACCAGAAAATTTAAGAAATTAAAATAAAACAAGCAGTAAGATTGAACAACGAATTAAGAATTACTTAGAAAATTATCGATATCAAAACTTAGTCTTTATGTTTCGAATCCACCTAAATACCATTAATTGATTGATCTTGTATTAAATAATTTTTTTATTGATTTATTAGACAGTGAAGATTCCTATGGTATGCTAATAGCTCACTCTTGATTCTAATAACAAATAATCCTAAGGTGATCAACTAAATTACTTAGGTTAAAGTTTATAGAATTGTTTTAATGATTTATGATTCTAGCTATTAAGTTTGATCGTAATCTAGAGGATTTATGTCACCCTACCTTTAGGGTTGCAATCAACTTCTTCAAATTACAGTAGATCTATTCACATATAGGATTTCTCAATCTCTATGTTATGAAATTAGATTATGCACTAATATTTCAGATTTATTAGGAAATATAATAAACAAGTAATTGAATCACAATATATCAATACAAACAATTACATTAATAAAAGAATCAAAACATATTATTGCACAACACTAGGGTTCATCTAACCTAAACACTAAAAGAGTTTAGTTACACATGATAGAACATGAAATCAAACATAAACAAAAAGAAAAACGAATTGAAAATAATGGGTTCATAATTCTAAATCTCCCTAATTGTCTTCTATCGATTTTTAATGAATAAAATATTTAATTAATTATAGCAAAGCTATTACAAGGTTGCAAAAGTACAAGGATTGTCAAGTTTTAATTAAGTAAGACTATCTAACACGAACGAAAGATCCAATACAAGTTTTTAACATCTAATGGTTAGTTACAATAACTACTTTATAAAATTTGCACTTCAAATGCTCCATTGACTTTCATGTGGGGTTATCTTATATCAAATATTCTTGTAAGGTATAGGTTTGATATTGTATTCTAATGGATCTTTCGATGATTTCTTCGTGTTTTTTACTTCTTTGACTCAAAATTACCCCTTCTGAACAATCTCAACCTCTATAATCACCTCTTAATATCTACCCTCCTTAATTGTCTTTTAACTCATCCTTTTATAATAAATTTTAGGGTTCGAAGTGATGCATGGTCTAATGCGGTTGTGCATCAAACTGTGTATAACCCAAAACCTTGAGAATTCATGAATCTGCAATGTCTGAGAGAAGTACACGGGCTGATGCACAATCGTGTATCCCTTATATGCTTCAAATCTTTGTTTTATGCTGCGTTTTCATTTGAGTTCTTCTCATTTAAGTCCGTGAAGGCAATTATAACTTACAAACACACTTATAGTTAATTAAATACCAAATATACAACAAAAGTATAAAATATCAAGCAAAAATACATCAAATATGAGGTATAAATATGTTTAATTATGCATCTAATCAGTATTGTTTCTCTTCACTATATGTTAGTATTAGCTATGGCCTTTATGGATAACTTTCTTTATCTTAGTTGAAGGGCATCGAAGCCCTTAGAATTTTTTAGATTGGGAGATAATTGGGTCTTATTGCAAAGTATTTCATCTATTCATATATTAAATTGTTCTTCTATTTTTCATTTTTATAATTATTTTGATTAATTCCTAATTTTCATAATTATTTTATTGATTGAAATAATCATCTATTAAATTAGATATTGAATATGTAAAAGATCAACTCCTCTTTGTAGCGAATAAGAGTTTTTAATTTGATGCCTTAAAAATGATTAACTTTTAAGAAGAGCATTCAGCTAGATTAAATAAAACCACGAATCTTATGTCATCTTGCTTCGATTGTCTTTCTTCTTAAAGTTATTGTTTAATTAAATTTTGAATCATTGCTAAAGTTGTTAAATAAAAAAAGTTAATTGAATTACATATTTTTTATTAACTAATCCTCAGGAAAGATAGTTATTTAATACCACATCAAATATGTGATTGATGACATAGAATTTCTTTTTGTATCGACAAATTATTATAGTTTAAATAGTGGAAGCGACAATAATCTAAGGTTTGTTTTATTGATAATTCTATTGTTGTGATATGTAGAATTTAATTTATTTTCGTTATCACAAAATTTTGTATCATCATAACCCTTATTTTATTAAATATTTCTTTCATAATGGTTGATGTACTAGAATTTCTCGTAGGAACAATCCTTATTTTCCTATATTACAATTATTTTTTAGGAATTTAGAATTTAATTTGGGTGCAGAAGACAAGAACACTAAATTTTGATGTCGTTGCCAGAAAATTCCAAGTTTGTATATTTATTATAAGATCATCAAAGAAAGTTGATTTATATTATAATTTGAAGATCAAAAATACTGCAACGAAGTTAAGAAAATAAACAAAAATTTAAAAGTAACATAACATTATAGTTAGTGAAATAATATAAATCATGGTTAATAATTGAACCTTATCATAACTCGTCACTCTAGCTTTGAGTCAATAACCTCTTTGTGTTATTTTTCCCAATTTAGATGCTAACACTACTTTTGAGTTAAATTTAGACTAATCCATCTTTTTCCTACTTTTCATGGCTTAAAGGACCCTTATAAACACTTAAAGAAATCACACATGGTGTGTATAGGTACAAAATCAAATGGAGTTACCGAGGAAGAAATAAAAATATGAACTTTTTGTTCTTTTTAAAGAGTTATGCACATGGTTGACTCCACAACTTACCTATGAGAAGTGTCACCACTTAGAATTAGATGAAAATATTATTCTTGGAAAAAAATTTCCCAGCCTTAAGTGCTGTCAACATTAGAAAGGAGATTTGTAGGATTAGACAACACAGCCAGTGAAATCTTGTATGAGTATTGGGAGTGTTCCATACCACCAAATTAGTGACAAAATTATTGTTCAATATTTTTGCAAAGGTCTTCTATACACTGGTAGAAATATAAATGATGCCACTAGCAGTGGAGCACTAGTAGAGAAAACAACTGAAACAACTTGTACTTTAATTAATAACATGGCATCTAACTCATAACAATTTGGGACTAGATTAAACCATTCCTTTCAATGTGTAAATAAAGCAAATGTTTCTTCCTTTACAAGATGATTGGATAAACTAACGTCTCTTATTTGTTAATGTAATAAGATTTTTTTGTGATAGCCTCAATGTTAATACAATCCATATTCAAACATATACAACCTAGTTAGAGAGACCATACAAATTTTTAATATGGTAATACACTGGTAAATCAACTAATGGCTAATTTTCAATAGGACAGATTATCCCCATCGTCCTAGGAAGCCACAACAAATTCAAACATTTGATTAAGTCATGCCTCTAAAATACATTTTTAAAATTTTAGCTACTATTATCATTAAATTTCAGTAAGAGACTAGAAATAGTATTTAGAATTTGGAGAGTTAGATGGGTTAGATAGCTACTGTAACTAATCATTTAAAAAAAATTATAGTAAGCTTCCATCTCAAATAGTGGTAAATCTAAAATAAGACATTTATGCAATGATATTAAAAAGTGGAAATGAATTGGAGCTACAAAACAAAAAACCACCTATGGCATCAAAAACAAAAAAGAAAGGAGGGGGTAGTAAAAACTCCTAAGGAATTGACAAGTAAAAATTCCCCATTTAGTTAAATATAAATATGTTCCGCATTTTTGAGACTTTAGAGGATAAATGGAAATGTGAGTGTAATTTAGGTTTATATGAAACTTTTTGAAAATGTGAGGTAAATATTTCACTTTTTTGATGATATTAAACAAGTTCCTTAATGTGCTAAATTTTTGAAAGAGTTATCTATAGTGAAAAGGAAGCAACATCTTAAGAGATGTGAACATATTAACAAAGGAAAAAATGTTTCGAAAATTATTAAAAAAAACCTTCTTGAGAAATGTAAGGACCCATATATGTTTTGTATTCTTTGTATGATAGGTGACACTAGGATTGAAAAGGTCATTTTTGATCTAGGAGCAAAAATTTATGCCATATTCCATCTATTTGGCTCTAAATCTTAGACATTTGGAAAAAATTTGTTGTAGTGATTTGCTTAGGTAACTGATTTAATGCATATCATATATGATTACTTAAAAATGTCCTTGTTTAAGTTAATGATTGATTTTTCTATATATTTTTATGTCATGGAGGAAAATAATGATCAATCATCACCTAGTTTTTAAAGAAGGACTTTTCTTAAAATTCCCAAAATAAAAATTGATGTTTATATTGGTACATTAACTACAGAATTCAATATGGACTTTTTACAACTAAATATATACGATGTAATGAAGTAACTTGATGTTAAAAATATTGTTTATGCAATTGACTTAATTGATTCATTAGCGCAAGATGTTTTTAAGCTAGAAGGAAAAGATGAGTTAGAAATAGTTGATAGTAGTTTTTGGTATGATGTCAGAAACAGTCGCGACCTTCGAGATCCATTCCGACAGTATTTTCTAGTTTTTATTTGGATTTCATTGATATATGAAATTTAGAGTTGATTAGAAATATTGTCGTTGAGTGTTGATTTTTTTGTCTAAACTCACCTTCGGGATTATTTGTTCTTAAGATTAATAAAATTGATTTGATTGTGTTTTATTCGATTTAATTGTGATTCAATTTGATTCTTCATAACTTGGCAATAAACTGAGAGGGTAAGCCGGTGAAAATCATCGATTTAGGTTAACAAGAGTTAGGTAAATCAATAGGTAAAGAATTGCATCAAACCGATAAAGTTATGTAACGAGAGATCGAGCATAGATTCCCAGTAGGTTAACAGACAACGTTAGAACTAATTTAGGTTTTGAACCAATTACAGATCGAGAGATCACAATTTCCACAATTTGAATTAAGGATTATTAATTAGGGTTAAGAATTATAACTCGAGAGAGAGTAATTCACCGTAGGATTATCTAAGCCCGTTAAATCAAAATTTTCATAATTGGGTAGATTTTCTTTAATTTCGAATAAATTCCCCCTTTCTCTCAATTGGTCACTTCTAGGTTGAATTTCAGATTATTTATGTGAGTTGGATTTTGTTCGCTCTACTGGTGCTTTAATTTCTCATAATTGATTCTTAATTAAATTTAATTTCTGCAGTAGTTGTTAATTTAGGAATTGCAAACTTAGTTGGCATTAGATTTTAAGACTAGTTCCCTTCCTCGTGGGATCGACATCTTAGGTACTACGCGAACGACCCCTGTGCTTG
Source organism: Erythroxylum flavicans (assembly GCA_027576715.1). Classification (NCBI taxonomy): domain Eukaryota; kingdom Viridiplantae; phylum Streptophyta; class Magnoliopsida; order Malpighiales; family Erythroxylaceae; genus Erythroxylum; species Erythroxylum flavicans. The sequence continues at coordinate 14,708 of JANZXP010095461.1, forward strand.
CGGAATTTACCAAGGTTATAAATAGTAAAACTTAGCGCATGTAACATCAGCGAACAATAGCCATATGAGAACACCTTTTTAAAGAGAATAAGTAATTAAATTCTAACCTTAACTTGCAGGAAAATGTGGCAAAACTAAATGATTTTAGGGAGCTCAAATTGACAGGTAAGGTTCATTATGTTAATTTGGAAATATCTAACGAGAAACCCTCGCCATCAATTTTGCAAGCACTAAAGTTGGAATTAAAGCCACTCTCAAAACATTTGAAGTATTTGTAGGAGAAAAAAGGACCCCACCCATTATTCCAGCAAACTAAATGATAACTAAGAAGAAAACTTGGCACATGTGATGACAAATCATAAAATAGCAATTAGATGGACTACTGTCGATATTAAAGGAAATAGTCCTTCTATATATGTGCATCATATTTAGTTAAAGGAGGGAGCAAAACCAATTTGACAACCACAAAAGAGGTTGAATTTGCTTATAATGGAGGTAATGAACAAGGAAATTCTAGAACATCTTTAAGCAAGGTAATCTATTCAATTTGAAATATTGAGTGGGTAAGATTTATTCATTTCATTATGGAAAATATTGGCATTATATTCATGATAAATCAAAATAACAAATTGGTACCCATTTGAGTTTAAGATAGGTGACAGGTTTGTATTGATTATAGAAAATTAAATGCAATAACTTGAAAGGATCATTTTCCTTTATTGTTTATTGATCAGATGTTAAAAATGCTAGCTAACTAATATTAATATCATTTTCTAAATATTTTTTTAGGATACTTTCAAATTGAAAATGCTTTAAAAGATTAAGAAAAGACAACTTTCACATGCATGTTTGAAACTTTTACTTACCGACGAATGCCATTTGTAGCTTGTAAAGCACTAGCTACTTTTCAAAGCTGAATGGTAAGTAGATCTTTAGATTTTGTCAAAAATATCATAGAAGTTTCATAGATGATTTTACCATGTATGGAGATTCATTTGATAATTGTTTACATAATTTAAAACTTGTGTTGCAAAGATTTATATAAAATAACCTTGCTTTAAACTTTGAAAAATATCATTTCATGGTGGGACATAACACTGTTTTAGGACACGTTGTTTCAACTAGACATTTGTAAGTAGTTAAAGCTAAAATCAATATTATTCAATCTCTTCCTTATTAATGTTTTAGGAAGTTTGTTCTTTTCTTGGACAGATAGGTTTTTATCAATAATTAAATAAATATTTTTCTTACATTGCTTTACCTTATTACAAGTTGTTCTAGAAAGATGTGACCTTCAAGTTTGATAAGGAGTGTAAAAACAGCATTTGAGATAATATGCAAGTTTAATGTCAAAACTATTTATTTAGCTGTTAGATTGGAGTCTTTTATTTAAGATAATTTGTGACATAAGCAATCCTCCTAAAGGAGATGTTTTATGTCAAAGAGTTAGGAAAGCATCACACACTATATACTACGCTTCAATGACCTTAAATGATATTTAGAGAAATTATTTGACTACTTAAAAAGAGTTCATAAATTTTTTTCTTTAATCATTTTTTGTTTTTATTGATTAGGTACTCAGGTAATTGTTTATTTTGATCATGAAATCCTTAGGTATCTAATGATAAAAAAGGAAGTAAAATGAGACTGATGAGACTGATAATCTTGATAAGTGAATTTGATTTGGAGATCAAATTTAAAATGGAGCAAAAAATAAATTAGTTGATCATTTGATCCATCTAGTTCATTTAGAAAGAGAAAATAATTTATGAGAAGCATTTCCTAATGGACAATTATTTGTTGTTAACTTAAAACTTCCATGTTATACAAACATAGTTAATTATTTAGCTATTAACTACTTACCTGTTAATTTATCTAAAGTTCAAAGAGAGAAGCTCAGAAATGATGTGAAGTATTATGTGTGGGATGATCCATATCTTTTGAAATATTGCATCAACCAGGTAATCAGAAGGTGTGTACCTAAAACTGAAATTTCTTATATTCTTACCTTTTAACATTCATATGCATGTGGAGGGCATTTTTAGTCAAGAGAACGATTAGTAAAGTGTTCAATTTTAGTTTCTTTTGACTTATTTTATTTCGAGAGGCACACTCTTTTTACAAGTCTTGTGAACATTATTAAAAAAATAGGTAATATTTTGTAGTGAAATCTTATTCCCTAAGCTCTAATGTTGGTCTGTGAAATTTTTGAGGTATAAGGAATTGATTTTATAGGACTATTTTTTTCTTTTGGGTATGCTTACATTTTATCAGTTGTTGACTATATCTCAAGGTGGGTGGAAGTAAAAGCCCACATGAAGTAGTGGTTCTAAAGTTGTTGTAAGTTTCCTTAAATATAATATATTCAGTAGTTTTGGTATTCTGAGAGCCTTAATTAGAAATCAAAAGATGTTTTATTTTTATAATTGGACTGTGGAAGCATTAATGAAGAAATATGGTGTTAAGCATAAATTGCTACATCATACCATCCACAAATGAGTAAACAAGTTGAAGTTTTAAGCTAAAACTCAAAGTCATTCGTAGAGAAGACAGTAAGTCCAAATAGAAATGATTAGACTTTGCAGTTGGATGATGCATTATGGGCATATATGATAGCTTACAAAAGCTTACAAAAACATCAATCAATATGTCTTTGCATAGGTTGATATTTGGTAAGTCATGTCATCTTTCTATTGAATTAGAACATAAGGCATATTGGGTTGTTAAACAATGACATATGAATTTAGTTGAAAGTTGTGAATATAGGAAATTGCAGTAGTAAGAACTATTAAGAAATTTACAATAATGCTTACGAGAGCTCCAGAATTTATAAGGAAAAAACAAAAACTTTCCATAATAAAATGATTTCTAGGAAATAATTCTTTGTTTAATAGTTCTTACTACTGCAATTTCCTATGTTCACGACTTTCAACTAAATTCATATTTCATTGTTTAACATCCCAGTTATTTCCTAGAAATCATTTTATTATGGAAAGGTTTTGTTTTCTCCTTATAAATTCTGGAGCTCAGACAAAGAATTCTCCTTTAGCATTCGAATCTTTGTTTATTTACAAGTAAGTTATGATCTCATTGGATTAGACCTTTTGTTATTTATAACATATTTTCATATACTATAGTTGAAATTTAAAGTTTAGCAACTTTAAAATTGTTCAAAGTTAACAATCATAGGCTTAAACCTTTTTACGGAGGTGTGGAAGTCAAAAATATAAAAGACATGGAACTCACCGATCTTATCTATACTAATCAATGGTTGAAGATATCAAGTCAAGCCCATAATGATAAACTAAGGCACTACTTGGGAGGCAACCTAAGCTTTAAATTTTATTTTACACATTTCTATATTTATATTTAATTTTTTAAGTTCATTAATATTTAGTATATTTTTAATCCATATAAAAATAACTAAAAATTAAAAATTATAATAATCAAGTAATAAATAAAATTCTAATAAAATTTCTTCTTTTGTTTTAAGTTATTTTCCCCTTCATTCTACTTCACACCTAGTAGTTGTTACACCCTTACCCACTCAAGGCAACTGCAAGTTCACATGTAGCACATGTCGATGTAACTAGCAACTGCCATACAAACCTACCAGTTAACCACCAGTGATACCACTCAACTCCTGCCAATCACACCATTCACGCTAGCATGAAGAGACACCCAGCTTGTATCATCAATTCGAACCATCTCATTTACTAGCTGCTCATAATTACCACTAGTCTCATTGAAAACATATGTGCATCAAAATAAGCAGTTGACCTAGTTTTTTTATTCTTTTTATAACCCTTTCCTCGAATCATTTACTAGCTCATTCACCATAATTTAAACAATAACAAGGAGGTCCATCATTGCATTCCTAAACATAGAAAGTGAAAAAATTGAGCAACCAATAAATTAAAGCTTAAAATTAGATGATTCAATCCTTTCAATGACGAGCAAAATAAGACTATGCACGAAAAATCATAGGAATGAAAAATATATGCCTATAAGTATATTCATAGAAGAATTGAATATTCAAGAAGAATTTGAAACTTTGGTAGAGTAAATGGGATGGCATAATTACGTGAACGTGAAAATGCCTAGTTTTGTTAAACTAAAAAGTGAATTTTATATCACCTTTTAATTTAATGATGATACTGAACTTAACTTAGTTACTAAGGGACTGTTGAATTTAGAATGGGTTTTATAAAAAAGATAAATGCTAAAAAGGAACAATTTATAAGTTCAAAATGTGCCTATCACTCTTATTTTTAACCTATTGAATTACAAAATGAGTGATTTTTTTATTCAACTCCTTATAACCCAAGTGCTTTTAAAAGTTTGTACTTAAAGAGACCCGTTTTCAAATATTTACAACATTTGTTTATTTCTAGCTGTAGGAAGAAGGGATCATGTAGGATTTTATTTAAATTCCAATTTTATATTTTATAGTGTATGGAGCAAAACAATGTAATGAACCTAGGTAATTAGTTGCTTACCTAATTTTGTTTTACAGTCCAAAAGAAAATTAAACTTTAATTTTCATATTGAAACAAGGGAGATTCTAATCGATATTATGATGATACAAAAAGATAATTACTACCAATGTATTTATTATTTTCGTGAAAAGCAGCATCAGAACAAAATAAAGTCATAAAATTAAAAAGATAGTGTATGAAGTTGACAGAAACAAGTTGAAGTTTGTAACCAATAAAATGAAGATAAAAATAAGGACAAAAGGAGATCAAGACTCATCAAGGTCATTTTACATTTTGCATTATTATTTGTAAGTTCACTTTATTAATTTGATGATTCAAAAGGCTCACCATGTAAAATAATTCATCTTATTTCATTTTATTAGTGTTTTTTTAACTGTTAAATGAATTGTATTAACGAATAGATAGGCTAAAAGCCTTACAAAAATGTTGACTTATAAGCTAGAAAGCTGACAAATTAATAAGTTGAGTATTTAACAGATTTATCAGGACTTACTAGCAACAGATAAATTGAGATCATAACATCCACTACCTCCTTACATTACTGCTAACTTTGGTGTTACAATTGTTTAATATGAGAATTTTCCTAATCCAATGTATCAGTCTTTAAGTTAATTTATGTTTATCCAATTCAGGTTTATTATGGATCATGTTGTTCCTTTCCCTACAAATGGTGTAAATACGGCAAGTGAATGTAGTCCTTAGCACAATTGAGTCATTAACCACCCTTTTGATCCATTTTATCACCCATTTGATAGTATGTTCCCAGCTCTTTTCATTACAATGAATTTTTATTATATATTGTAATCCTGACCAAATGGATTATGTGTAAGAGCAATCGAAGTATACATGTTGCAAATTTTTAGCTTTAAGTTTGCATAGCACACATAGTGGGTTTGGATGTTTTAACCTATCCTTGGTCCAAAGCTTGCTTCTAATGGCTAAATAGGATGTGATAGTTATCTTAGGTGCTAGGATTTAGACTGAATAAGTTCATACTAATAGACTCTATGAGAATTTGTTCTAAACAAATCCAAATAGGATTTGTTGGAGAAATTCAAGGATTTATTTAGTGTCCATATGAGTTTGTCATCCTTTGCTATGTCAAGTCTATAATTTGGTAAATTTTTTATAGTTATAGATATACCTTTGTGGTTATAAACCCAGCAATCCTTAGAGATTATCTATACTACTTTGGTGTTCAGTAGGAATCATCCTTTGAGTAGGTTGAGTTCTTCTTGCTGGTATAGAAGATTGATATCACAACATTTGTTATACTATAGCCAAGTTTTGAGTCCATTTCTAACTCTTTTTTTATGAGAGGATATATGATGCTTCTTAATCTCAACATCTCAATAAGAGGCTATAACTGGTTTTTTTTTATATTTTTCTTAAGATTCTAAAAGTAGCAATGTGAAAAGTAATATGAATTTGATCCATAAGGCTTACTAGTCAGTATATAATCTCCAAATCTTCTTTGTAATTAGCAACTAGATTTTTAGTTTGAGAGATGCAATGTCCAATCCACCTTCTTTCTTAGTAGCATAGACTGCATTCCATTTAACTTTAGCTCTATATAAATTGTTTATATTTCTATTCCATATAAACCTTCTTATAATTCTCTTCACTCTTTCTATCAAATGTTGGCATTCCCCTGCTGTTGCTTTCCTTCTAAAGATAGGTAATTCAATCTAAGTAAAAGGTAAGTCTTGCCTTTAGATTCCAGATATTTGTACTAGGGAATTGACATTAGGGATACCAACTAAAGTTAATTTCTTACTCTTTTCCTAGTTGATATTTAATCCTGACATTTTTTTAGAAAAAAACTAGTAGAGAATTGATGATGATTGAAACTTTTCACTTCCTCAACTGTAACTTTTGTAGCTAGCATAGTGTTATTAAGATAATTAATCTGAGGATTGATGAATTGATGCAGTATTTTGATTGTAAAGTGATATTAGCCTCTGGTAACAAAAATTTTCTTGAAATAGTTATAAGCCATGGATTTGAGCACATTTTGGTCTTCTTGTATATTACCTTGGTCATTGTTGAGTGCATTAATTCTGTTGTTATTTATGTATACTAAAATGGTGTTGAAGAAGAATCGAGTACACTTATCCCCCTCTCTTAATTAAAAAATCCTTGCCTTTTTCTTTACATGGGAGCTATATATTGGTAAAACTTGTGAATATTTATGCATGGCCTATTGTTCGAATTCTTTTAGTCCGATGTCTAATGGATTATTATAGAGATAATCTTGATAAGTTCTTAACAAAGTTTTAGTTATCTTCACATATGTCTATATTTCTAGGATTCTCTTTTTCTTTAACATCTTTAATTTATTCTTCAAGGTCCTAAGCTTGGTCTCTCACCAATTCTTGGAAACCTTCAACCTAAAATATAAAGTTATAAAATCTAAATATTGCTTTGAGAATGTATTCAAACCTTTAATTTTAATTGTAGCATGGTCTGAGCATAATGGATGACCAAATTTTGCAAAGGTTGAGGAAAATTTGAGAAGCCATTCCTTACTGATTAAAGCTTTGCCAAGTTTTTTCCTTATAAAGTAAGCCCCTTATTGCTTATTTGTCCATGTGAAGTAAGATCCTATAGAGTTCATGTTTGTTACTTCCATTTTATTGATAAAAGAGCTTAGTTTAATTCCCAATCTATTTTTGTTCACTCTTTGACCTTCTACTTTATTAGCATTTAGTATACAATTGAGGTTTCTTATTAGTGCCAAAAGTTTTAAATTGTTTTTCCTACATATTCCAAATCTTTCCATAAGGATCTTCGCATAAAACAAAAGTTAGAAGCGTAGATAATTAGAAATTGAAATATTCCAGTGATTAAGTGAGATTGGAATTTGAGATGGATCACCTTATCTGAACTAAAGATTTAAGCAATTTTGACTAGAGAGGATTTGATTACCACTTCTATTCTGACATTGTAGTGGTATGATTTGTTTGATATTGAGCTCCATTTTCTTCATAAAAAGCTAAGTTCCTCTTTCAGCTTTATAGCTTTTATTTTTGCCTCAAGTAACCTAAAAAAGATGAGATTTTTTTCTAAAATGATTTCTTTCAAAACCTACTTTTTTTATGGGTTGTTAAGTCCCCTAATATTCTACCATAATATATACATTTATTTCATTGAAGGGGAGCCCGCTCTTTTCTTCTTTCTGTTAGATTCTCTTCCAAGAAGAATGATGTTCTCTTTATTGACGAATTAGGAGTCTTCTAGACTTAGAGTTGAAGTATCTTTATTTTCAAATGTTGTACAGTTGTTTTCTTTTGAGGGGAGTTTAAGTTTCCCCCTTTTAAAATGCATATGGATTGTGAGTTATTCTCCTTTGAAGTTCTAGTAGTCTTTTGTATTTGATATTTTATCAATTAATTTGCTCAATGATTCCTCACTGTATAGCTTAGCTATTGGTGTATCATCTAGATAGCTTGGTTGTTCGATTTCATGTTGATCAAAGGTTTCATGACATTCAAGGATTGATTATGTGCGTTCAAAAATGACTGCTTGATCATTGTCCAAATCACCCATTTGTTTATTATATGTTCATGTTTTGAAACTCTTTCTAGTTGGCTTCCATATATTATTTTACATTAGTTTCTAGGGGTATATAAGCTGAACAAGATGATCCTCATTTTCCTTTAACTATAGTCACTTGAATGTACACTTACAAATAGCCTATCCTTTCCAGTGGACCAGTTTGAGAAGTAAGAGATATAGATTTTCCAATAGTACCAGCATTGAAGCTCAAGCCTTCAATGGTCTAGTATTCGATTGGTAGATTATGAAAGTTTATCTAGACTGAAATGTATCAATATCTTCTTTATTAAGCTTCATTCCAAGGCTCCATTATTATAGAAAAAGTTTTTTACTTATTATATATCAAAGGCCCTTGTTCTAGGATTTGATTGAGATCATCATTTTTTGAAATCTAAATATGAAACAATTGTCATCCTCAAGAAGTGTTTTTTCTAATCCAACCTTTCTCCAATTGGAGATTGCCTAATCCTAAACTTATGGGAATGATAACCTTTTATCTACAAAGAATCCTACAATTATTAAGACTAGGCTAAAGCTTCAGATTGGAGAAGTTGTAAAGGAGGGAAATAACTCCATTCTCCGCAACTACTTCGGGGAATGCTTAAGATGTATTATTTCTTGTATGTTTCCATTATCTACTAGTTTGCTATAGGTGAGGTTAGTTTTGAGGTTGGTGGGGTGATATGGTTGACTTGTTAGTCTATTATGTAGAGGAGGAAGGCTAATTGAAGGGTGGAGGAGGAGAATCCTCAGGGGTATACTCCATAATATCTGAGATGAGGTTCAAAGTTTCTATACAAGGCAGATAGCTAAGGATGGGAGGGGTAAGTTTAAAAATTGTTAACAAAAAAGGTAATGTTTTATGGAGGGAAAGTGTGAGATGGGAGTTTCTCACACTACAATTAGTTAAACCAACCATTTTCTTCATTTTATGAGTTTTCACATTCATCTAGAGGCATTGAAACTTTTGATTTTAATATAAAATCCTCTTGATCTTTTGATTAATCTTTAGAGAATATTTTAAGAATTTTTTTAATCATATTTGGAATAAAAATTCTTTTTGACTATTTAAAATTTTTTAAATCATATTATGAAGGAGATTGATTGACCAATAAGTGTACTAGTTAACTAGTGGTCTAATGGCTAGTGAATTTGGTATTGTAAATGGATATTGGTCAACCAAAGCATTATATATAGCCATTGTAACGTCTATTATCTCCAATGACTATTTTAGGTCCTAAAACACTATAAATAGGTGTTTTCTCATTAATTTTAGCATCAAGTAGGTTTTTCGGGTTGTATACAAATATTACTAATAATTTTCAATCATTTGAGCATCAATGTGTCATATTTGTGTGAGTGAGCCATTTTAGAGTTATCAAGTCAATAAGTAAGATATTTTTCAGTTGTACTAATTTGATGGGTTATTTAATATTGTACTTAAGGGTGATCTAAATGGCATTCATGTGTCTCTTTATTTTTGAAGAAGATTATAAGAAGGGTTCCTCTTTATCGACAAAGATTGTACAAAGGTTATTCTTTACCTTGAAAGAAGAATTATAGTAGAATTCCATTAAGATTCTTGGGAATGGATGTAGGTAAAGGTTGTTTGTCAAACCATTATCAACCATTTTACATTATCTCTTCACTATCCTCTTTCATTTATTGCTCAATTGTTTGATTAATTTATAGTTAGCAATTTTTTCATCCTTGTTCATATTGATTGTTATTCAGATATTACATTGCATAGAAATTTTTTTAATTTTATAAACACATAATTCACCCCCCTCTTGAGTGCTATTAAGGACTAACACTTAGGTTCTTGCATTACTCAACTAGTTATTAATTTGAGTTTACTTGATTTATCTAACACCAATATACAAATTGCTTATGAGATGGAGCCTTTGGGTTTAAACATCGCAGGTAGGATAGGGATCATTAAGTAACAATTTGACAATAGTTTCTACTTTGTTCCACTTGGTCCAGTTGTTCCATCTTCTAGGACTTCCCAACAAAATAGGATAACAACTATAGACCGATAAGTCAAAATCCAATAGGAAGACATATTGTTTCATATGGAGCATAATTTGATGGCTTTCTTTATATAACAGGGGTTCAAGCATATTTCGCTACTCCCCCTTATATGCAGGGAAGTCCTTTCACTTATTGCTTTTTATACTTTGTATGTACATTAAGATTCAAGTGTGGGGGAGGATTTAATTCTATTTTCTTTGACTTTGTATTAAAGCATGTTTTAGTTATTTTGTTTTATTGGTTATCTAGCTGTGTGATGTTACTTTACTTTATCATAATCGTTAGTTTTTAAGTTTTAAGCTAGTTCTTTATATGGTTTCATCAAATGCATTTTGAATGAATTGGATTATGTATATGTTAAAGAATTTATTCGTTTAAAAATCAAAGTAGCAACATGTCGAATGGCTAAATTAGCTACGATTATGCACTTTCATAAAATTTGATGATCAAATGATAAGATATTGTGGAACTTAAGGTGATTTTAAATAACTTGTGAGATTTTGAGCCACAAAAGATTGAAATATCCATATTAATATATGTTTCCTTTGAAGTGTGTTATCTTCTAGGTGAATATTTCTCTAGAACTTACTGGGAACCATTTCAATACCACATTGATATATGCGTGCATAAGAATGAAAAAGGCCTTCATTATTTTACAGCCTTTAGCTTAAAAAGCCACCCTAATTTAGTACCTTTATGAACTACTTTTGATCCATAACCTTTTTCTTTAACATTATAACTATATTACAAGCCAAAATTCTCTATGTAAATATCCTTACCTAACCATAATTTTTTGTATGGAATTTACACAACAAAAATATCTTGCAAATTTAGGAATGGGAACATGGGAATTAAATGAGTTTTTTCTTAAAAAGTAGTGATTGTGAATCTTATGTTTTCACTACTACCTTGTGTTGTGATTCAAATTCTTTTATTTATTCATATTGTAAATTGATGGTAGTAGCAGTGTAACCTGTTGTCTTTGTATGAAGTAGTTAAGCATTCCTAAATGAGTTTAATAATATGGTTCCAGTTTATAAGTTTGATCCCCATTTATGTTTAGATGCATTGCTAATATTTATGATTTTAACCCTCTTTACCTTTTAATTCTCGTTGATTGCAAAACACTTTACTAGTTTTATGCTAAAAAACTGTAAGTATACGAGTGGTGATTTGTAGTTAAAAAATGGATATCGATCCCATAAGGATTATGCTTAGGCACCACTTAATTCAGATCAAACTTTGTTTAAGACTTGAAATTGTTTTATGGAAAACAAACTGGAAAATTAAATTAAAATTAAATGACTAACAATGAACAATTGATAAAACCAAAATACAGAAAATTGGAATTCAAGATTTCAATGACTAAGGATAACTCTTTCCCTATCTTGTCTCCCTCCTATTTTATTAATTGAATTGTGTCTCACCTAAGATGTCCATATGTATTAACTACCCCCTCTCAAGGTGTAATTAATTGTCTCTTATCAAATTAAATGAAGATGATTAAGCAATCTCTCAATCTACCAAATCACTTCACCAATTTAACTAACTATTAAGTTATCTTATGGGTGATCGATTAAATTAGCCAAGATCTCTCTTTTAACTAATCAATTAACGTGATGAATGTAGGTCTATAGAATGCCAAATCTTGTTGTATGATCCTACATAGATTACCTTAATCTCTCAATCTATTGCCAAGTGTAAATATATCCAACATTCACCAAAGACATCTTTCATTCAAATAAATAAAATAAGAGTTTAAAAAGATAGTTCAAAAGTAATCCTAAAAATAAATCAGCCACTCATAGTGTCTATAACATCCCCAACAATTAAATAATCCATCATATAATGACTAGAAGAGATAAAACAACTGAAAATTAAGTAAAAAGAACTCCTCCTTTTCTTTGCCAAAAACTAGAAATTTCAATGTTGGTAAGCTCTTCTCCCAATTGTGATTAATGATCCTTAAATGTCCACCTTCCTTAAGACTCCAAATCTAGATTTTCCACTCAAAGAGGCTATTCTACAGAGAGGTATCACGTCCACTTTCATCCATATGGGTTTATTATCTTATATAGCCCAAAAAACCTAAAAATTAAGTGAACCCCACATATGTTCTCATATTAAACATCCCATGATCGTGGGAATTGCCATAATTCCCACGATCGTGGGTTCTTACACCAGAATGCCTATTCTCCTCTTTTGGTCTCTAACTCATTCTCAAAGTTGCTCAATCTCCATTCCTACATAAAAAATAATCAATTCTTACCTTAAATTAATATCAAACATAAAAGAACAACAATGAAGATCAAACTAAATGAAAACATACAAAATGAATCCTAAAATACAACAATAATAAACTATTATGCAAGAAACATATGCCAAATACTTAGGAAAACACAAACTAATGTACAGCTATCAACTTCCCCATACTTAAATCTTTGCTTGTCCTTAAGTAAAATAAACATAACCAATCAATTCCATCATTTCATTTTCACAAAGATCGAAGCATGCAATCCCTTAAATTTTAGCCAACTTAAATATCAAGTTACTGCACATATCATGATGACTTTTCATTAGTGTACATAAGCAAACTCAACATATGGCACTATCACTCAAAGATAAGTATAGATGCAAAATGAATCTTCCTCATGGTTTCACTCATTTCTCTCAAATGTTTGATGGTTAATGTTTCGCTTAAACTCCCTATAGAAAATTACACTACCATAAGCTTACTAATACACCAATTCTCCTATACAATGATTGCATACATAAATAGACCAAAAAGACTTGCTTAGGGTTGTAATGTGGTAAAGGTTAAGGTAGGTAAAATAGGTTAAGGGTTTAACACAAGCATTCGTAAAGTAAAAAGCGGGTAAAAGGGATAACAAAACATAATTTTGAGGTACACAAGTGTAAATATGCTACTACTCTACACTTATTGATGCTACTCAAGTGTTCTTCCTTTTTCTTTTCTTTTCTTTTTCTTTTCAACATTTGTTTAATACTTGGAAGAAACTATGAATAAAATAGCAACTAAATACAATGTGATTCACAGGCAGAAGTATCCTCAACTCATCTTAGTAAAAAACTTTTCGCAACAATCCCAACTATTTCATTACTTAATACTCTACTAAGCTTGTGAGTAGGTAGATTAATGAGGTTTCAGGTTTTAAAATTTTTGGATATTTTCAAGAAACAAAATGGTTAAGGCTCAATGGGGGTAACACAAAAAGGACCTTGATTATCTCGATTAAACATGCATCCAGTAGACTCAAATCGATTCAAAGCAAGTTCTAAAGGTAATAACCTAAGGAAGCATCACACAATAAAGAAATAGAATGACTATAAATGAAGTCATATAAGACTCAATCCTCACATTCGCTCAAATTAAAATTCATTATGCATCTTTATACTACCTCATTGCTCAAATGTCAAATTGTGAGTAAACTTATGTAACCAACTACTTTTCATCACTCAACACGATTCACTTTCTACTCAAGTAACCTAATCTGAGTTCAAGCATGCATTCAATCTCATTCTAACTAGCATGACATAATCTCATGGCAAAAAAATCAAAATGATTCAAGTGCGGTTCCATTGCTTAACACAAAATAATATGATATGCCTAAACATGCATCTTATTTAACAAAATGTAAACAGTGACTAAGACAATACAATTGACAAGCAAGTGTCACTTCCCCACACTTAAAGAACACATTGTCCTCAATGTGACAAGGCAATCACAAAATAAAGAAAAATGACATCAAACTAAATAAAAGACATAAAACCAAACCAAAAAAATCAAACTAAACAAAAGAGACATCAAACCAAACAAAAAACAAGACAACTAACAAAGTAATTGACATAATTTAAAAGTTTAGGGTAAGAAGGGCTTATGGAGATTGTGGTGGCAACGGTGTTGGCAAAGGGGCTTCAAAATTATTCCTCTGAAAGAACTTGAAAAAATTCTTCTTCATATACTGCTGCTCCTTATAGACTTGTCTCACCTGGGTGTCGAGCTCGTTAATTTGCAATTTCATTTGCCGATTGTTAGAGGCCATCTAGTCGAGGATTTGCTGAAATTTGTTGACTTCTGCTGGTGCAGTTGATTCCCCTTCCACAGCTTCTTCTTGTGGCTCTGGGACCACTTGGGATGTGGATAGTCGAGAAGTAGCTGCATCCTTGCCCTTCCTGTACTTAACTACAGTGCACATCTAAGGACTTTGGAGTTCCATAGAATGAAGCTCCAAAATTTTAGAGCACCTAAAATCATATATGTCAAACATATCATATTGAGTTGTACATACTCTATCCACATCAAGGTTGTAAAACAAATCCAAAGCAGTAACAATGTAAGCCATACCAAAATAAGAGCTCTTCTTATTAACACAATTGACAATAGATCGAAAAATATGATAAGGTGTAATTATTTCGATTTTTCGATCCATACACCAAAGGAAGAAAACTTCCGTGGCCAAGCACTTATTACTTTCAATTTTACTGAAAAACATTAAGCACATAAATTTATGCAGAAGTAAATTCTTGATGCTACGAATTAACGTGTTTGTTATAATTTTAGAGTCAATATTAGTTTCACCTATTAGAATTTTCCAGTAATTATCCACATCAAATTCATCTTGATCATCTAAAACTTTTGTGTTTGATAGATCAAAAATGCACGAATGACATTATAATCAAGTTTATAAACATCACCATCTTTCCTAAACTAGAATAAATCCATTTTAGGATTGTAGCGCACAGTGGTGAAAAAATCGACAATCATCATAGGGTAAATCGGCATATCACAATGAATGAACCTACCCAACCAATGTTTATAGCTAATTGCTCAACATTACGCCTCACTCCTATACTTTCTAATAGTTCAAAGTCAAAATATCTAGGAGTAATTAGTTCTCTATCTCTAAAGTCGCAAAAACACATACCTTTGTCTTTCGAATAAATGGGGAATGGAGCACGAAAAGTGGCCGCCGTATCAGGTTTACCTTTGCAGGAGACTTGGAGGCACAATTTGTCGGTTGGTTTCTGAGTTGTCATCTTCTTCGGGGCCATTGCAGAAGAGAAATCTGCAAAAATAAGGGGAAGAGAAATGAGTTCATTTTTTGGAGAGAGAGAGAGTAAATCTCATAAAATCCTTGTATTTTTGAATGACTAATGTACAGCAAGGGTAAAGGATTGAAATATTTATGGAAGGAGTGAAGAAAATACTAAGATTTTAGTAGAAGATGAAGGATTTTAGAGAGTGGGAGAGTAGGTTTCCATGTTTGTAAAGAGAGAGAGTGTTAAAAGTTGAAGAAAGAAGAAAGAAGAAGAGAAGAGGGAGATTTAAAATTTTCCCTCATATAGGATTCCCATGATCGTGGGAATCACCTCCATTCGCACAATGGTTGGTTAACTCTTTAGAAACTTTTTGGAGAGTCTTCCCACGATCGTGGGAAACTTATCAATTCTCACGATTATGGGTTGGTGCAATTTTTCCACTTCTGAACAACAGGCATTCTCAACAATCCTGCAACTTACAAACACATCAAAATAATCTTACCAATAAGAAATTTGAAGAGAAAACAAGTTGAAATTTAAACAAAATCTAAATCAATTCCAAACAAATTTAAATCAAACACAATCATAATTAAATAAATCAAATAACAAGTAGTCAAAGACAATAAAAAAAAAGATAAACATGCTAAGTTTAAGTCATTAGCTTGACCATTACTTATATATTCATAAAAGAGTGGAAGAAAGGAAATAGATAGCTTCCCTTTCTTGTGAATATATCCCTCCATAGTATGGCTTGCAACGATGCCGATTGACCTTGAACACTTCCCCCTTGTCATTTCCAACTCCAAAGCTCTATAGGGAAACACTTGTAAAATCTTAAAGGTCCACTCCATCTTGACTTGAGCTTTCCAAGAAATGACTGAAGTCTTGAATTGAACAAAAACACTAAGTCTCCACTCTTAAACTCCTTTTTGATGTGGCAATCATACCACTTCTTAGTGCTTTCTTTGTATAGCTTGTTATTTTCATAAGCATCATATCTTAACTCTTCCAACTCATCAAGGTATAACAGTCTCTTTTCTCCTACTAACTTCCAGTTTATGTTCAATTTCTTGATTGCCCAATAGGCTTTATACTCCATCTCCAATGGTAAATGGCAAGCCTTGCCATACATAAGTAGATATGGTGTTGTGCCTATGGGAGTTTTGAAAGCTATCCTATAAGCCCACAATGCGTCATTCAGCTTCAAAGCCTAATCTTTCCTTGAAGTGCTCACTATCTTCTCCAAAATCTTTTTAGCTCTCTATTCACCACCTTCACTTGGCCACTAGTTTGGGGGTGATAAGGGGTAGCCACTCTATGATAAACAATAGATCTTCTTAGGAGGGCTTCAAATAGTTTGTTGCAAAAATGACTCCCCCATCACTTATAATCGCTCTAAGCACCCCAAATCTAGTAAAATTCTTTTTAATGATCAACCTTAACTAATATATAAATGTTACTTGATGAGGATGGGAATGGTCCCATGAAGTCCAAGCCCCACACATCGAATATTTTTACCTCTATTATGTTTGAAAGCAACATCTCATCCTTCTTCGATATGTTACCCATTCTTTGAAGCACAAAATCTTGAGCATCCTTGAATAAGGTTGACCAATAGAATCCACACTCACACTCTAAAATTCGAGCAGTCGTCTTGTTACCTTCATAATGCCCTACATAAAGTGAGCTATGACATTGTTTTAAAATTTCAAGCATTTCATCTTTAAGGACACACTTATGAATCACACTGTCAGCACATATGTTATAAAGTATAGGTTTATCCCAAATATAACAATGGCATTGAAATAGAAAACGCTTCCTTTGTTGATATGAAAAATCAGAAGGAAGAATACCACCTGAAAGGTAGTTTGTAATAGCTACAATCCAAGGATGAAAAGGATTATCTACCATCATGATGGCCTCATCAAGGAAGCTCTCCTCGATTTTCGCTTCTTCTTTATAGTTTCCCTCTTTAAGTCATGAAGGTGATCCGCTACAACATTTTCTTCTCCCTTTTTCTTTAATTTCAATATTGAACTCCTGGAGCAAAAGCACCCATCGAATGAGCCTAGCCTTGACATCCTTCTTAGCAAAGAGGTAATGTAATGTTGTATGATCTGTAAAAATAATAACTTTATGAGCCTAAAAGATAAGAATGAAATTTTTCACAAGCAAATACCACTGCAAGCAGTTCCTTCTCAATAGTTGTGTAATTCAGTTGTGCTCCCGTCAACGTCTTGCTTATGTAATAGATAGCATGCAACCTCTTCCCCTTCTGCTGGTTAAGTACACAACCAACAGCATGGTCACTTGCATCACACATAATCTCAAAAGGAAGAGACTAATCTGGTGATGTCAAAATTGGTGCTGTTATGAGTGCTTTTTTTAACTTGTTAAAAGAATCCAAATAGTTATCATAAAAAATAAAAGGCACATCTTTAACTAATAAATGGGTCAGGGGTCTAGCAATAAAGGAAAAATCTTTGATAAACCATATGTAGAACCTTGCATGACCCAGGAAAGCTAAGATACCTTTATGTTGGTGGGAGGTGGTAGCTTTTTAATCACTTCTGTCTTAGCGCGATCCACTTCAATCCCCTTATATTAAATCTTATGGCCTAATACAATTCCTTCTTGGACCGTGAAATGACACTTCTCCCAGTTTAAGACTAGATAAGACTCCTCACATCTTTGAAGCACTGTATTTAAATTGAAAAACAATGATCAAAAGAATCTCTAAAGACAGAGAAGTCATCCATAAGTAACTCCATAAAGTTTCATTCATGTCCGCAAATATGACCATCATGTACCTTTGAAATGTGGCAGGTGCATTGCATAAACCAAAAGGCATTCTCCGATAAGCAAAAGTTCCACAAGAACAGGTGAACGTGGTCTTCTCTTGGTCTTCCAGGTATATAAACACTTGATTGTACCCTGAATATCCATCAAGGAAACAATAAAAAGCATGAGCAGCCACCCTCTCAATCATTTGGTCCACAAAAGGTAAAAGGAAATGATCTTTCTTAGTGGCCAAATTTAGCTTTCTATAGTCAATACACACTTGCCACCTTGTGATGGTCTTAGTAGAAATCTTCTCACCCTTTTCATTTTCTATCACTGTCATGCCACCCTTCTTCAGCACATACTGTACTAGGCTCACCCATTCACTATCAAAAATAATGTAAATAATTCCTGCATCCAACAACTTCACTACCTCCTTCACAACTTCTTGCATTTTTTGATTTACCCTCCTCTGTCTTTCCCTCACAGTTTTACATCCTTCTTCTAGGTTAATCCTATGCATCACCACATTGGGGCTAATCCCCCTAATATTAGAAATTTGCCACCCCATAGCTTTCATGCTCTTCCTAATGGTCTCCACCACTTTCTCTTCTTACTCATAATCTAATTGGTTGGAAATAATGATAGGTAAAGTATGATTCCTACCTAAAAAGATGTATCTCAAATGGGTAGGTAAGGGTTTAAGCTCTAAAGTGGGAGGTTTAACAATTGAAGGTGGTGTGGATGTATCTGTTCTCTCTAGCTTCTTTAGATCAACTTCCTCACCTAATTCCTCTTCTTTCACACTTTTGTCTTTGTGCACTTTATTAATTTTATCAACTTCCTCTTCAATCTCCTTCACATATTCATCCACAACATCAATTTTCATACAAACATTACCGTCCACCAGTTTCTTCAAAGATTTTGACATATTAAACTCTACTTGCTCATCACCATTCTCAACAAAATTTTCTCCTTATGTACATCTACTAATGCCTTACCAGTATCCATAAAGGGCCTGCCCAAAATCAGTGGACAATTTCTATCAGCTTTAAAATCCAACATAACAAAATCAACAGGAATAATAAATTTGTCCACTTTTACCAATACATCTTATACAACTCCAAATGGTGTCTTTATGGACTGGTCTATAAGTTGAATTAGTATGGATGTTGGGTTGACCTCTCCTAATCTCAATTTCCTGAAAATAGACAAAAGCATCAAGTTAATGCTTGCATCTAAATCACATAAACATTTAGGGAACTCAAAATTTCCAACAACATATGGAATAGTAAAACTCCCTGGATCTTGTAGCTTTGAAGGCACTTGGCTTGATATGATCGAACTGTAATTTTCTGTCAAAGTTACTATCTGATTGTCCTCCTAAGTGCATTTGTGTGTAAGTATATCCTTAAGAAACTTCGTGTACTTGGGCATGCATTCCAAAGCTTCTACCAATGACAAGTTAGTTTGTAGCTTCTTCAATTTTACCAAAAACTTGGAAAACTGAGCATCCACCTAATGTTGTTTCACCCTTTGTCGATATGGAAGTTTAAACTTGTAAGTTGGTGGTGGTACATAGGGCCTTTCTTCTTCTTTCTCTACTTATATCTCTTTTTCTTTTTCTTCGCTATCCTTAGGCACACTTGGTTCCTCCATCTGCTTACCACTTTGAAGTGTAATAGCCTTGAGTTGTTCGCTTAGGTGGACCTTAGTATTGCTCAGTAGACTACCTACACTTCTAGAAGATAAAGCATTAGCAAGTTGACCTACCTGAACCTCCAAATTATGGATGGATGAGGTATGATTCTTCACAATCTAGTCAAACTTTGCTTCCATCCTCTTCTGACTTTCCTCCTGTCTGGCAAACATCCTTTTCTATTTCTCTTCTTGAGTTGCCAATTTGTACCCAAAAATCTCCATAAACTTGTCTATTTTGCTCTTCATTGATCCAATCTGATTTTGCTGAAATCTAGGAGGTCCTTGTGATCTTGTTTGACCAACTATATTGTTAGTGCTCCAAGACAAACTTGGATGATTTTTCCACCCCAGATTATAAGTATCTGAGTACAGGTTATTACCTCTTTTTGCAGGCCCAAGAAATTTACTTGTTCTGTACCACTAACTTCTAACAAAAAATACTCAGCTGAGTAATGGTTGTTCTGCCCACATAACTCACACTGTACTTGCGTCACTTTGACCATAGATGACAATGCTCCTTACATGTTGCTCAGTTATTTTGCAAGGGTCGTGATCTGTGCCTACAAAGCAGTAACAGAGTCAATAAGGATCATATCTTTTTGCTCCTTTTGTCCTGGTCTACTCCTCTTGCTTGGCCACATGTAACTGTTGCTCTCCAACTCCTCCAAAAGTTCATAAGCTACTTCAATAGTCTTCCCCATTAAAGAACCTCTAGCGGCTGCGTTTATGGTTCCTTTCATGCTCGGATCACATCATTGTAAAACATCTACACCAGGAACTCCCTCAGAAGGTTATGGTGGGGACAACTTCTCTGTAATTCTTTAAATCTATCCCAAGTTTCATAAAGAGATTTCCCATCACTCTATTGGAAATTCGTGATCTCCTTTATGATCCTCATTGTCTTGGTCAACGGAAAATTTTTTGCAAGGAATGCTTGAGCTAGCTACTCCCAAGTAGTGATTAGCCTCGAACTAAGCGAATTGTACCACGCCTTTGCCCGATCCTTTAAAGTGAAAGAAAATAATCACAATTTTACTACATCGTCGGGCATTCCATTAAATCGAAAGGTGTCGCAAATCTGTAAAAAATTAGCAATGTGGGCTTTTGGATCTTTATTGGATAGACCATAAAATTACACACTATTCTGCAATATGTTGAGGAGTGCCGGCTTGATCTCAAAATTGTTAGCTTGAACTACTGGCTTTGTAACTCCTAGAGGACTGAATCCTGGCCTTATAAAGTCCATTAGTGTCCTCTCAGCTCTTTCTTGCTCTCCTTCTTTAGCCATATCTCTTTGTATACTATCTCAACGCTGTACTGTTCTTAACTCTCGTTCGTGTCTTGTAATATTGGGAAACTCGTTGTTACTAATTTCTGTCAATCTTTGCATGCTCCTTGTGTTGATGCGCCTGCAAATACACAAGGAAAAGTATCAAAAACTCTCAAATCAAAGTAATCTAAATTAAACAAGATGCTAAACAAACAATCCCTGGCAACGACGCCAAAAACTTGTTGATTGCAAAACAATCTACTAGTTTTATACTCAAAAATTGCAAGTATACGGGTCGTAACTTGTAGTTAAAAATCGGGTATCGATCTCACAAAGATTGTGCTTAGGCACCACTTAATTCATATCAATATTTGTTTAAGACTTGAATTGTTTTATGGAAATAAACTGGAAAATAAATTAAAATTAAATGACTAACAATGAACAATTAATAATACCAAAACGTAGAAAATTGGAATTCAAAATTTTAACAACTAGAGATCACTTTTTCCCTATCTTATCTCCCTCCTATTTTATTAATTGAATTGTGTCTCACCTAAGATGTTCAAATGTATTAACTACCCTTTCTCAAGATGTAATTAATTGTCCCTAATCAAATTAAATGAAGATGATTAAGTAATCTCTTAATCTACCAAATCACTCCACCAATTAAACTAGTTATTAAGTTATCCTATAGGTAATCAATTAAATTAGCCAAGATCTCTCTTTCAACTAATCAATTAATGTGATGATCGTAAGTCTATAGAATGTCAACTCTTGTTGTACAATCATACACAAATTACCTTACTCAATCTCTCGATCTATTGCAAAGTATAAATGTATTCAACATTCATCAAAGACATCTTTTATTTAAATCAATAAAATAAGAGTTTAACAAGATAGTTCAAAAGTAATCTTTAAAAATAAATCAGCCACTCATGGTGTCTATAACATCCCCATTAATTAAATATTCCATTATACAATGACTAGAAGAGATAAAACAACTGAAAATTAAATAAAAGAACTCCTCTTCTTCTCTGCCAATAATCTGGAATTTCGGTGTTGGTAAGCTCTTCTCCTAATTGTGATTGATGATCCTTGAATCTCCACCTTCCTTAAGACTCCAACTTCTCATTTTTCATTCTAGGAGGCTATTCTATACAGAGGTCTCATGTCCTTTCTCTTCCATAGGGGTTTATTATCTTATATAGTCTAGAAAACCTAAAAATTAAGTGAACCTCGCATATGTTCTCGGATTAAACATCCCACGATCGTGGGAATTGGCATGATTCCCACGATCGTGGGTTCTTGCATCAGAATGCTTCCTCTTCTCTTCTTCTCTTTTGGTCTTTACCTCAATCACAAAGTTGATGAATCTTCATTCCTACATAAAAATAATCAATTCTTACCTTAAATTAACATCAAACATAAAAGAACAACAATAAAGATCAAACTAAACGAAAACATACAAAATAAATCCTAAAATACAGAAATAATAAACTATTATGCAAGACACACATGTCAAATACTTAGAAAAACACACACTAATGCACAACTATCAAATACCCTTGTTGAAATGATTAAGTATGAATGTAATGGGGTTAATCAGGGTAATGTAGTTGAAGATAATAGTGAGGATGTTAATAATGAAGGGTTTAAAGGTAATGTAGGTAATTCAGACAGTGTGTCAAATGTGGAGGATGAAAATAATACAAATATATAGAATGAAGATGATACAAAAATGGAGATTGAAGATGATGAAGAGGACTTAAAGTAAGGAGATGAAGGTAATGGTACGGATGAAGATGGAGATAATGGACAACATGAAGCTGATGTAAGTGATGCAGATGATGAAGATGAGATAGTTTTGTCTGAATATTATGACATTAATGAATATGGAGAACTTGTTAGTGATGTAGATGATATGGTAGATGCGCTACTAGGAGGAAAAGGAAATACCCTATTTGTAATGAAAATACAGCTGAGCCTTACATTGAAGTAGGGATGATTTTTCTTAATCATTTACAATTTAAGCATGCAATGATTTTGTTGTCCATCAAAACTAAGAGGGCTGTTATGTTTACAAAAAATAAGCCCAAATTTTTCCAAGGTAAATGTAGAATAGAGAACTACCTTTGGTATATATATGGAGCATTTGATAGAAAGTTGTAGGGTAAGTTAGGAAATTCAGGAACAATCATGACTGTAATAAGGTATATACAAATCCTAGGAAACACTAGTATGTTATCTGAATTATTAAAGGATAAGCTTAAAAAGGAGTCATTTTTGAAGAATGATGATATCAAATTTTACATTAAGGATTATTTAGGTGTTGAAGTGTCCATGAATATGGTGAGAAAAGCAAAGAAAAAATAGTAAAAAAGTGTTGTGATCAACATTAAAGAGGAGTTTGGGAAGCTTTGGTCTTATGATAAAGTGATTAGGTAGAACAATCCAAGAAACAATGTTACATTGACAATGTCTCAGCCAATTTCAACCTCTCCACCTGTATTTTAAAAATTTTACATATGTTTAGAAGCTAGTAAACATAGGTTTAGGCATAGATGTAAATAATATCTTGGCCTAGATGGATGTTGGCTAAAAACCAAAACTAAGGATGAACTTCTAAATGTTGTGGGAAGAGATGAAAACAATCAAATGTTTCCTGCTGCTTGGGCTATGGTTGAAGTTGAGTCGACAGTCACCTAAAAGAGGTTCATTGAAAGGTTGTATGAAGATTTACCTCACTTGGGCTCTGGAATAGGTTGGACTATAATGACTAACCAATAAAAAGTAAAAGTTTCACATCAATCTTGTTTTTACTTTTATTGAGAGTGTAACTATTATGAAATAAGTAGATTTGTGCCCACATGTCTATTCAAATGGTTATGTTTTTCCTTGCAGGGACTTGAGAGAGTCATTGCATATTTATGTCCAGCAGCTGAGCACTGGTTTTGTGCTAGACATATTTATGTGAATTGGCATGGAATAGGACATAAAATGGAAAAGATGAAGGAGCACTTTTGGAAAATTGCAAAATTCTTCACAATAAGAGAATATGACAAAAATTTGGATAAGCTTAAAGCCAATAAGGAAAGGCAACAGAAGATATTGAGAGTTATGCATAGTTCAGCAATGGTGCAAGGCTTTCTAGAGGGAAGATTCTATGATTAAGTTGGTTGAAAATAACTTATGTGAGGCCTTCAATAAGACTCTGGTTGATGGAAGGAAAATGTCAGTTTTAGGGTTGTTTGAGCACATTAGAAAGAATTGATGAAAAGAATTGTGAGAAAAAGGAAAGAAGTTTCCAAGTGGAAAGGAAATTTAGGACCAAGAATATGGGAAGCAATTAAGAAGAGTGTTATGATTGCTCAATATTGTTCAGTGCATCATAATAGAGAAGAAGGGTATGAGATTGATCAAGGTCAGAATAGATATGTGGTGAGGCTTCAAAAAATATATATGTTATTGTAAGAGATATACACTCTCTAGCATTCCTTGTGCACATGCCATGTGTGCTATTAGAGACAATAGGGTTAATATTGAAGAGTACATTTCCAGTTAGTTATAGAAGACTGAGTATGTGTAAGCACATGCGAAGGCAATTTAACCAATGCCTAGTTTGAAGGACTGGCCTATTAGCAATGAAGAAACTATTAGGTCACCAAAATTCAAACAAGAGTCGATAGGCCAAAACAACTAGGAAAAAGGGCATTGATGAGCCTCAAAAGAATACGAAAGTAACCAAAAAGAGAAAAAGGCAAATACTCAGGACATGCAGCCACTGCTATACAGTAGGACATAACAAAAGAGGTTATCCTTGAAAGAGCAGAGAGGTAATTTCAAAGTTGTTTTTTCTTTTCTGTGGTACAACTAAGATTATTTTCCATAATAGTGGAAATCGTCTAGGTTTTTTTATTCCATTCTCACTATTATCAATAGTAGGTTCCAGCCTAGTTTCAAAATCCTAACCCAGACCAATCAACTCATTTCCATATGGAACAAAACACAATGAACTCACAATCAACCCTAGAAAAAATATCCAAAGTTCAAGTCGACACTGACATCCTAGTAACTGCCTCTAAATCTATATCTAGCAATGCTAAAAGGGGAAAGAAAGGAAAAAGAAGAGAAAATGCCTCTGCTTCTGCTTCTGCTTTTGCTTCTGCCTCTGTCTCTGCTACTGTGTCTGTATATGCTAATGCTAAAACTGGTTCAGGTACTACCAACACCTTAAGTACTGCTAATGTATGTGGAAGTGTAAACGCAACAACCTTAGTTGTTCTCCCAACACCTAGAGGTGCTTCAGAAATAATAAATATTTGTATATATTCAATGGCCACCACCAAAAACCAAACCAAAGGGAGAAGAGAGTTTGGTTATGGTTTTGCTGATGATGGAAGCAAAATGAGGAAGTTTGATGTTGGCAAATGTAGCCCAAATTCTCAAGCAAAAATTTTAAGAAAAAGGTTTGTCACATACTCTTTTCTTCAATAAGAAGCAAGTAGGAAGTTCAAGAAACGGATGAAAGGGATGGGGATATACACAAATGAAACCACAGGGTTACAGATGCTAAATGTAAGTGTTAAATATTTGAATTCTCATTAAACACTAATTAAGTCGTCCAAAACATTAGGATGTCTGCATTTTATCTACAGCCTGGAAGGCAAAGTCAGAGACTACTGCACCTTGGACATAAATCAATAAAGAGGAAGGAAGTTGTTACTAGGCATGTGAATCTAAGCTAAGAAAGTCAAATTGCATCTCCAAAGGAAAAGGAGAAAATGTAAACTTAACTATGTTTGTTAGTGAACTGAACAATTTTGTGATATTTATGTATCTAACAACAAACTTAAACTGCATCTTCAATCTACATACCTCATATCTATCAATTTGGGATATTTGTGTACTGAACAATGGTTGAGAGGTTAGATATCTATTCAAAGGTTGGATGTCAATAGATTGTAAGGATCTTGTTGGCATTTATATGTTATTAAGCAATGAATGCAATGATTGCCAATTTTAGTTTGAATTGCATTTCTTTTAGGTTTTTTCCTTTTTATTGAGGTTCATGAATGAGTTACTGAGGGTGATGGAAGCTTGGTTGGAATTGTTACATTGGAAATGTCACATTCTCTACAATGTTAAAGGTGTTCAGGGAAAGCGTAAAGTCTGTAACCTGAAAGAGATGATAAGCTTTTTGTAGTAAAGTGTTAGTCCCCTTTATTTTCACCATTTAGTCTCAAATTGAGATCAGATCATCTAGTATCCATTTGATGTAGTATATCATAAACCAATCTGGTTCTTCAATTTGATCTTTGCAGGTGTTTATGGGTTTTCTATTTTTTGTGTGTGTGTGTGTGTTTTGGTTTATTTTCCTACTTAATTATTAAAAACAACAATGCAGGATCTTGTTAGATATCTATTGATTGTAAGAATCTTGTTAGATAGCCATTCAGAGGTTAGATATCTATTGATTGTAAGGATCTTATTGGCATTTACATGTTATTAAAGCAATGAATGTAATGATCATCAATTTCAGCGTGAATTGCATTTTTTTTAGATTTTTCCTTTTTGTTGAAGTTTATGAATGGTAGAACATGTACATTGTTAATATAAAGAATTAGAATTATAGTTTTATTAAACATCTTTGTCTCCTCATCAATAATTTGATGACTTATAAAACAACTTAGCAGTTGTGTTAATCATTTGCTCCAAGTTAAAGTACTTATGACATTTTTATAAGTAGTCAATTGTTGCCTCTTTCAACTCCTTTTGACTACTAACCAATATTCCATCTCCATTGATTAAAGATCCTATTTTGTTACTAATCTTCCTTACCATATGTTGAAACATCAAACATCTTTAGGCTAGTACATCAAACATGTTTAGGCTAGTATATAAAACATCAAACATGTTTAGGTTAGAGCATCAAATTAGGAACACAACAGATGTTGAAACATCTAAGAATTGCACATTCCAACATTAGGTTAGTTGAATTATATTTACACAATGTTATTGCACATCAAACCATTTCCAGGTAAGGTTTTAAAGGTATAATTATTGCCTATATTTCCTTCATTTTATAGGCTAACAAATATAAGCAAAACTACTAAAAACAAGCCTAAACAAGCAATAAATTTTCAACACTTTGTTGATTGTGTTTCATTACTACTCCTCATGGCAACTAACTCATTCTTCAACTTCAAATTTTCTGAAATCGTTTTAGCTTGCAAAACATCTACTACTGTAACATCCCGTTTCCAGAGAACGGGTCGGATCAGAGAAACGGGTCCAAGTGTGGCAAATCGACACATCTCATGCTCATGCATTTGTGAATAGTGAGTTTTGCGCATAA
>JANZXP010095501.1:0-21534 GCA_027576715.1 Erythroxylum flavicans
ACTTTATCATATACATCTAAACATGTACAAGATAAATAATGCCTTTAAATAATTTGTCACTAAACTACAACCAAAGTAATTGGCTGTAGGGCATAAACCAACAGAGTGTTGATTTCCAGTAGCCCTTTTCCATGAGTTTTATGCTTTATCTCATTCTTTTATTCTTTATCTTGTCTTCTCTTACTCCAATTTTCTTTTTCTTGCTCTATGAAGACAAGTGAAAATTAATCCTTAGAAAATGGCCAAAATGTCATGCTTTCAACTCACGTTAACTTCATTGCTTCTGAATTATAATCACGTATGAGTCAAAGTGAATCTCTTGAGCAATTTAGTGTCATTAATTGTTATGTTATGAAATAATTAAACAATCAATTAAGCATGTAATATATGTTTTTGGGTCTGTTTATGTTCATTTATAGTAAATAAGTGTCTTAGGGCTAAGTATATGGCTTACCTAAGTCATATTTTCCCAAATATTCCCTCTAAATATCGAAGTAGATGGAGAATCCTGCGTCTAGTGAGTATCTGTCATGATCATGATAGGGGTGTCATAATCGTGACCCAGCATAAAAACCTTCTGTTATGATTGTGACACTCTGTACGTGATCGTGACACTGCCTTTTAGCCCAAGCATGTTCCAACCTCCTTTAATCTTTATTCATTTGGTTTCATTCACTAAGAAACATATCAAAACACCTTAAGGACATAAGATTAAGGTCTAAAATCATGCCCTAAACCACATAACACTTAAAACATAAACAAATAATCACATTAACATAGTTCTAAACCTAAACATGTAATAATCATGTAATCAACACCTATAAACACACTAAAACACCTACCAAAACATAATATAAGTATAACTATCAACATCCCCACACTTAAACATTTGCTTGTCCTTAAAAAAAAGAAAAAATACAAACTTAAACAAACCAAATAATAACAGATACATTCATGCATATTCACTAATGATACAATGGTATCTATCTTCACGAAACTAATTTAACCTCAAATAACATTCATTCAAGTTGTTCCAACATATTAACCTATACAATTTATGGCTAAGCACTTTAGATGGAATATACATACTAATCAAGACGTTAACATCATATTCATTCACCTAGAGCACTTGTACACACACATTGGTAATTAGTAATCAATAAAAATTGCAACTATCACTAAGTTACTTTTCATGCAAATTCTTGCTATTTTCAAAGATTGGTAGGATTTATTTATTGAAACATCACTTTTTTTCCTTTAATGTTGACTTAGTCTTTTGACGTGAAGGCAAACATTTGTCTTAAATGTCCACCGGTTACTAAACTAGGTCACATTTTCTTAATTAGCTTGGTTAGAATGTCATTCTAGCTTTTTGACGTGAAGAGAAACATTTTGTTATGAATGTCTATAGTTACTCAACTATATCACATTCTCAACTAGCTACTAGCTCTATTTATAACTTAAAGGCCATTGGAATAGTTATTTACTTAAGACACTTTTTTTCACAATTCACATAGCCTACCTGATTTCTTTTTAGCTAATCCTCCTCATGAGAGATTACTAATGATGCTACTTATTCAATTGACTTATAATTGTAAATCTAATTAAACATTTTCCTAAGGGTATAACATGTCATTATCCATGCCATCATAAATGCTTCTCTTTTTAAGAGTAGTAGTTATAGTATTAAAAATGTGAGTGGTTGTGCAAACTTTAATGTCATTATCCTTGCACCAGAAAATGAACAATTCTTTTATAGAACATTTCTTACTCTCCGATTTATCAAAAATATTTTGACACATAAATTTGTGAAGTAACAAATGTTCAGGACTATGAATAACATTGTCATATGCATTCCTAACATTAAAGTCTTCCAATCCAGTCAATTACGTCCAATACCTCTTGGCACGAAAATTATCATGTGTATTAATAATGTTCGATTATAGGAATCTACCAATTTCACATATAATATCATCATTCGATTGGTATGGTTAACCCCGCAACCGAAACCAAAATTCAGTAGGGTTACTCACAACTTGAAGAGAAGTAAAAAATTCATGAGTTAATTCCTCATACATAATAAAGGTAAAATTAATGAACTTGTCCCGTTGAATTTTACTACTCAAATTCTCAACCTTTTCTTTCAACATAAAAGTATCCAAGCTATTAAAATCAAAGTACTTAGGCACACATACATTTATAGAATGATTATTTTATAATCAAATACCTTCTTATTCCTAATATATCAAAAATGGTGCTCCAAATTTTTTCACTGTATTTCGTACATCGTGTTCCGATACTTGTGCCTTTCGTTTAGGTTGTGAGCATTTGATGGTCTATATGATTCTTGGACCCATTTTGAAGTGAAACTCTACAAAAATTGTTCAAAAAGACAGCAAAACACACCAACACTACCCAAAAACGTGAGTGAATAAAATCACACCAAATCTTGCCAGAATCACTCCAAATATTATAAGAATTGTGTGTAAAATATGAAATATGGCTAGAGAGGAGCAAATTTTAGGTGAAAGATGCAAGAGAAAGAAGAAGATTTAAGATGAGTGTTGAGAGAAGTGAGAGAGATTTGGTGGTGGCTAATCCTAGAGAGAGAAGTGAATGTGAGTAAAATGGGAATAAGGATGGATATAGGGTGGAGAATGGAGGGATAAAATAGGGAAAAAGGGCTTAAAAATCATGTTTCTTATTTATTTTAGGTTGTCTGTCACGATCATGAAATTGAGCATTGTCATTTTGGTTATGATCGTGTTTTTTCTGGGTCACGATCATGACAGTGGGCATTGTCATCTTAGTCATAATCATATTTTTCCTGGGTCATCTCATGAACGTGACAGAAGGTATTTCACCCATACACGATCACTGGAACTATTGATACCTTTATCCTGTTTGTCATTTTTTTCTTTGTGTAACCTCTGAGCTTCTTCCTTAACTTATATTAACTTTAACACCAAATAATTTAACCATCCACAACAATCCAAATCAATGTAATAAAGAAGGAAAAAAGCTTAATTCTAAAATAGAAAGCAAACGGAACTATATAACATTTGCAATCTAACTATCAAACATGCTAAGTTATGGTCATTAGCTTGATCTTTCATCGAGTGTAGAATTTTTATTTGTAAAAGGAAGGAAATTACTTCCCTTTCATTAGAGAATCCTCTTCCAAGATACAGTTTGCATTGATGGCCATTTACTTTGAACATTTCGTTATTTAACTTTTCTAATTTGAGAGCTTTATGTGCGAGTACGTAAGTTACTCTAAAAGGTCCACTCCATCTTGATTTGAGCTTTCCCAGAAATAGCTTCAATCTCGAATTGTATAATAACACTGCATCTCCCACCTTGAACTCCTTCATCTTGAGATGAGAATCATGTCATTTCTTCACCTTCTCCTTATAGAGTTTTGCATTCTTATACGCTTTGAAGTGAAACTGTAACACCAAACTTTTTAGGCCCTTTTTATATTGGTCTATACTTGGAGATACTATTGTATATTGGCATACACATGGTTGTATATGAGTTCAAAAATGTATTTGAATCCTTTCGGCATCTATGCCAATGATATATAATGTTGTATGCCCTTACATGAACTTAGAGTTCATTGGTATACGAAATCTTGGAGATATCTGACATATAAGCTTCTAAGTGTGTAAAATCGATTCCATTGGATGGATATGGCCATGGTGGCCGAGTTACATGTATTCTAATGCCTTATAGGTGATTAGACATGATTTATAGACTTATTGGACACTTGGAAAGCTTAATTTGAAAAGTTGATGTATATAAAGGCTTATGTGCAAATTATTAAAAGTTAAGGAACTTAAATGTAATTTTTCAATTCTTGGAGGACCAATATGTAATTTTATAAAGTTAAGGGGCTTAATCATAATTGGAAAAAGTCCTAGGACCAAAATGAAAATAAAAGTTTTGATCATTCTCAAATTTTGGGCTTAATTGCAAATTTAGGATGGTTTGGAGGGTATAATGGTAATTTCACATAAGCTAAGGGCAAAAAGGTAAATTCACCATGTTTGGTCAAAGAAGATTCAAAATCTAGATCTTTCTTCATGTGTGGCCATGCACCTCTTCATTAAACATTAGAAACACCTTGTTTTAATTAAAAGAAACGAGAAGAAAAGAGAAGAGAGGAGGAGAAGTGGAGTTTCGGTCATCACGTACCTTTCACCATTTTTTTATATTCCTTAACCCAAACCTAGGTGTTCTAAGGTAATTTAGGTCAATGAACTCAAATCTATCATTATATTTGAGAAATTCTTAAAGGATTACAAGATATCACTAAAGGAAAGTTTAGGTAAATTTTGTCTCATCTCTCTCTATGTTATGATTTTGAGTTTGGTGTTAAGATATGTTGTTCTCCATGCTTAAATATACATGAAACATGGTTTAGATGAATGAAATGAGTCATGGAGAAGCTTCTTTAAGCCAAAACCAAAATGCCCTCTCTTTGTTGAAAGTTGTTGAAATTTTGAATATCTTTTTAAATTGATGGTTTAAATGAATTATATGATGTTAATTGTGTATGTATAATGTGAATTGATGATGAAAAATGAGGAAGAACTACATTAGAAGGAGGCTTTCAAGTTTACTCCTTTATGTGTTTGATAAAATACCTAAATGAATTTGGCTTAGGATTTAAGGATTTTGATGGTGTGCATTAGAAAGAGGCTTTCATGTTTACTTAGAGTAAACTTGAATTATTACCTAGATTGATGAGTAGTGGCCTAATATGCTTGGATAAAAATGTGCTTAATTTTGCTTTGAAATGTGTAAGTATTGGATCAAAGGCATTAAATGCCTTTGAAAATGCAAAGAAAGCTTATGTGAATAATAAGGGTTGAGTTTTATACACTTATGTGATGATGTATAAATATGAGTTTTATATTTGAGTAATAACTACATTACATATATGTATAAAGGTTAGGGAGCCGTGGATCAAGGAGCTCGTCCCGATGATTGTTGAAGTCAAGGAGTGTAAACCTTCTTTTGAGGTGAGTTGGGGAAAACATATCTTTTAAATAGGATTAGGACATCCTAAGACATACATGATGACTTGTATGTGAAGTTTGAACCTAGGTAATGCATAGTAGAATTAAATCTCAAATAGATGCTAGTATATTTATGTATTTAATAAATAACATTGTTTTGAATAACTCTTTGCACCTAGATTGTAATTGATGTTTTTATTACATATTTTTAGGAATGATATTGTTTTCAACAAACCTACAATTGAAGTGCAAAGGACAATGTCTTATTTTCTAAAACTACATTTTTGAATAACTTTGCACTTGGAGTGCAAAAGATAATTTTCACTACATCAAATAACGTTTTGAAACTTACATATGCATAATCGAGTCATGTATGCTGTATGTATGTGTTCTCTTTTAGCTTAGAGCCATAGCAAGGTTCCATGTCATCAGTTGGACTGATAAATAAAGGCATGGTATCTTATTTGATTTTTGTACTTAATATTTGTATATGACTTTTTTGTGATTGGTGAGGAAACGATTGGCCAAGTATGTGTTGGACACAATCGATTAAGCGACCCCCATGCCCTTAATATTGGGACATCAAATTTGAGTCCTTGTAACGACATCATTCTACAGGACTCGCGGGTGATTGTACACCTAAAGGTCTGGTCACCGACGAGGTCATCACCTAGGGTCATGACGCTCTTTTTGACCGTAGTATGGACTCACCATAGGTGAAAGTCTAGCCAACACTAAGATTCGGTGGGTGTTCACACTAGTTTGGCTTACTAGTGGTGACACACATAATTGTTTTGGTTTATTATGATATTTTGCTTCCTGAAGAGATTTGATTTTTACATGTGATGCTTTTTTGCTTATGTGTACTGGAACTGGAACCTATGTTCACTGAATGAGTGATAAATAGGTTAGGCCTATGTGGTTCCTAACCATTATGGCATGAGTCATAGACTAGGTCTATGTGTTTTTATGTCGTGTATATTCACTTCATAGGTAGTTATATGCAGGTTAGATGTATAAAACTATTATTAGGTTATTTAGACTATTTTGGTGTGTACTGGGTCCTATTTGTGATATATGTTTCTTCTGCTCACTAAGTACATAGTGTACTCTTGCCTTACGCTTCCCAACCATGCAGGTTAATTTGTGAGCTTGAAGCTTTGAGTGGTTGGCACGGTCTTTTGACATATTTAGGGCATTACTGCACTTGGGTAGTCTCTGTTTTAACTTTTATTGTATAGTGGCTCATGAGAATGTAGACATGTTTGATGATTGTGTCTTGACTGTCTTATGGTTTGTAACTGACTTTCTTTGTGAACATTTAGTACTGTTGTTAAGATTGCTCTTGAGTGGACTTCAAAGTCCAGAAGTTGTGGTAAAGTTTTAATGTGAATATAGAAATGCATTTGATACTGATTTACAGGTGTTTTTCATTTTGGGATTTTCAAAATACAACCGTTGTACTACCGAAATGTTTTTAAAGATATCCAGTTAGCATTGCATGGTCGGGTTAAGGGTACCATCAGTATTTTTAGCTCAAGTATGTGGCAGTTGTTATATGCCCGATGTGGTTCCTAATCGTGACAGAAACTCCTCGAGTTCATTCAGTTCTAGAAGTCTTCTCTCACTCGCTCACTTCTAATCAAAATTTAAAGCTTTAATTGCCCAGTATGCTTTATACTTAAGTTCCATAGGCAAATGACAAGCTTTACTATACACAAATCTAAACAAAGTGGTACTAATTAGAGTTTTGAAGGTGGTTCGATAAGCCCATAAGGCATCATCTAGTTTTACCACCCAATCCTTTCTTGAACCATTCACTATCTTCTCCAATATTCATTTAAGCTTACAGTTGACGACCTCCACTTAGTCACTTACTTGTGGGTGGCATGGGGTGTCAACACGATGGTGGATTCCATATCTTTTAAGGAGAGCATTAGAAGATTTATTATAAAAATATGCTCCTCCATCACTTATAAATGTCCTTAGCACTTCAAATCGATTTAATAACCATTTAGTGAATTTCTGCATAATTTTTCCATCATTTGTTAGAGTTAGCACAGCTTCGGCACATCTTGATACGTAGTCCACTCCTACTAAAATGTATGTGTTCCTTAAAGACGATGGGAAAGGACCTTTAAATTTGAGTTTCCACACATTAAAGATTTCGACTTTTAAGAGGTTGGATAATGGTGCCTTATCTCTTTTCAAGATGTTGCCTACTCTTTGACACCTATCACACTGTGCCAAGAGTGCTTGAACATCCTTAAACTAATACGACCAATAAAATCCACATTTAAGTACCCGAGTCCCTGAAAATGGCACCAAAATTGACATAGCATCATAACACTAATCAAAGTAAACTAGACCTACAATTATAGCAATGGTGAGTCTAGGTCGATTCCAATAAGAGTTTTCGGGTAGCTTTTATTATGAAAATAGTTGGTGTTTAGGTTATGGGTGGTTTTGTTTGGTTTAAAATAAGAAAATAAAAATGAAACTAAGCTAATGAAAACAAATTAAAGAAAAAATAAAAAAGTGATGAATTCGTTAGGGACTCGATTTTTTGGTTCTATCTCGACCTACACTTAATTAAACATATTTCATTAAATTGTTGTCTTCACACCTCTTTGTAAACTATTATTCGTAGATTAACAATAAGCTCTGTTAATATCAATTTTTCCTTAGGTTATAGTTAATTAAGAAGAGCTCGCTAATTAACACTAGCTATCAGATAACCTAGGAGATGCTCTTTAAGTTTAATCAGGCAGTCGTACTACAAATGAGAAAACAAACCAATCTAAGCAATAATCTCAAAAGCTCGAATTATTTAACCTAGGTTATGTTATCCCTATTGATTAGAAACAATTAGTTGCCATAAATGAATAAGACAAACAATGATTACTTATTGTATTGAATTCTAGCAATAGGTTTATACATAAAAACAATCAAATAGAGCTTCCAATCATTTTTACGAAATATCCAATTCACTAAACACAAGATAATATAATCAATCCTTAAAGAGAATAAGAATAACAAATAATTAGAGAAATGCTTAACCAAGTTCTTCGGCATCGATGTCACCTCCGAACTAGAATTAGGAAGCCTAGGCCTCCAAAATTTCTCCTCTGTCGCCCTTTTCATCATCTACTAAAACCCATAAGTGTTTCTCAAACCTTTCATGCCTCTTTCTGCTGTCATACAATGGTTTTATATTAAAAACATAAGGTTTTGGGTAAGCTGTCAGTGTCTCACAGTTGTGACATGTCCTACAGTCTTCTTCTTCATTTTATGCTTTAACTTGTCTCCTTTTCTTCTAATCTTTCTCATTCCTTCTCCGTAAAGACAAGTGAATATGAATCTTCGAAAAACGACTCAAATATTGTGCTTTTGACTCACTTTAGCTCTTTCACTTCTGAATTGTACCTAAAACCATGTAAAGACTAAAGTGAGTATATTAAGCATTTTCATATCATTAATCACTAAGTGTTATTGAATAAATATACAATCAATTAAACACATATCAATTTACCCCACACTTAGCTTTTGACCATCCTCGGGCAAAACATCATATTCTAAATGATAGACCTAAAAACACTCACTCATTTTCCATATTTCCTAAAAATATATAATCATAAGCAAAGATGAATGACTTTAAAAAACCATTGCAAGAATTCAATATTCAACTCTTCTACTCAAGATCAATCAACATTCATTACCTTTAAATTTGATCAATCTAGGGGTAGACTTAGAAAATGTGTTTAAATAAGACATATTCATCGGTGCACTTAAATACCACTCATGATTAAGGCATTCCACAACTATGCAAATCTTTTCATTACTCCCCCACTAGGGCTCACATGCATAATCATGAATCGAAGGATTTTTCAAGGTTCGAATGTCAGCAAGGATAAGGTGAGATTTGTTTGGTTAAAGTAGTATGACAGCCATCAAAACTAGTGAAATAAGAAAAACTCTCAATATAAGATCAAGCGCAAAAACCAAAATTTACTCACAACTGGGTACCATTAGTTACTATGAATTCAAAAACTACATTTTGCAACTCAAATTCAAGCTATCACACTATAAACTATATCAAGCATAACCAATTAGCAAGGATCACTCTAAAAAATCGATTATTATAATATGCTGAAACTATAAGGAGAGAACCTTCCAAGACAACATCTACCTCATATACAATATACTCAAAAATAACTTTGCAACATATATGCATATCCTCCTTGATACTTTTATTTAAACATTTTTTCTTTTTCTTTTCTTTCTTTTTTTATATAAGTATTAAAAAAAGCTACATCAATATAGGAATTTAACAAAATGACATTCTGACAAATATGACCTACCCCCATATATGTACACCCCACACTTGTACTCTTATACATCCATACTCATCAACAATCAACAAATTCTCCACTAGCTTTAAATTTTGGGTAAGACATTTGGTTAAGTTTAAAAGTATGTAATGTGGTTAGTACACAAAGCAAGGTTAATAAAGCTTAAGAAAGTTTAACAAAGGAAATTTCATATAAATGGGTTAGCTATTTGGCTCATATAGCTTATGAACAAAGAATGCCTATATCATTTCCATGTTAATGCATGTAATGAAAATGTGGTCTTGAATAGAAATTCAAGGTAAAGTTTGTATGTACATGTCATGAAGGTCACTAATAATCAAAGACAATGAGATTGATATGGATATGTCATTCAAATAAGGCTCAAAATCTCAATAGCTTTTGTCTACCACTATTCACTACTCTTGTAAAGATAATGCATATTGACCAATCACAATAGCAAAAGTGCATACTAAAGTTGCCATGAAATTCTCCAGTCAATTTATACTCTAATCATGACTATATAATCCTGGAAGCAATAGAAACAGAGACAATGTTTGTTTGTTTGTTTAATTCTCTCTTTCTTTTTGTTGAAAACTTTAAAACAAGTAAGAAACAATCCAATATAAAAAAACACCTGCATATCTTAACTAATGAAAAAAAGTAAAGAAAAGGAATTAACTTTCCTTTGGTTGCCTCCCAAGAAATGCCTTATTTAGTATCACTAGCTTGACTTCTTGTTTTCCTCGTCACGTGACAAAGTTATGATCATCTAGTGTCACATGTGCTTCCTCTACTTGAGGTTGTTCAGGATAGGGTTGTAGTTGATGATCATTCATATATATCATCTTCCCTATATACTTACTTTCAATATTTACTGAGTCCTTGCACTCTTGAAATATCTCGAATGTCTCTTCACCTTTTTCTTCCTCGTTTAATTTCTCCAATTTGCTAGGTAAAGGTGAAGGGATAGTTTCAATACAATTATGAACTCAACATTTATCTTTGAGCTAAATGATGTAGACATGTCTGCTTTGAGCTCCTTCTCCACTTCTTTGACACAAGCAATTCCTTGAGTATTGTTCTCAAGATTCTCAAACTCCTTTTCACTTTATAAGGTCTCTACGTTAACGTCCATTGGGTGCATCTCAAATTGATATGGCTACATTACTTCGCATTTTGATGCTAGGAGGTTGATAGCTTCCACCAACTATCCCTTCTGGCTTATCAAGTGTTGGATTATAGAACTTGTTTCCTGCTAGAATTGCATCTTTTCCTATTGAAATTACAAAGTATTAGCAACACAAACATTAACTAATTCCTCCAGAGATGTACGTAAGTTTTGCTGTTGCTCCAAATCTTGGACACTAGACCCTATATCTTGCGAAAATTACCTTACATCCTGTTGGAACTCCTGTACACTCTGTTGAAGTTGAATATTGTTAGCAGTCACAATATTAAGCAAGTATTCCAAAGATGTAACTAAGTCATGATAAGAAGCTTCTAGTTTATACAGGAATTGTTATGCATCTTACAAACCATCATGGATATAATTCTACTAGTTATCCCATCCGTAACTAAAGTTTGTGTGATCATTCCAAACTTGGTTATAAGATTGGAAATACGATTTATAGAAAAAAATACTCCTTTCCCTGAAAATAATTTTTTTATAATAAAAACACTAAACAAAAAGTGAAAAGATCAAGAAACAACTGAAAAGAAACTAATTACAAACAAATATGTACAAAACACTAATTAAAATTAAGAACAAAAACTACAACACCGCACGACCCAGTAATGGCGTCAAAATTGATTTAGCAAGTCATAACACTACACAAAATAAACTAGACCTACAAATGTAACAATGGTGAGTCCAGGTTGATTCCACAGAGAGTATTCGGTTGGCTTTTATTATGAAAATAGTTGGTGTTAAGGTTATGGGGGTGTTATTTAGTTTGAAATAAGAAAATAAAAATGAAACTAAGTTAATAAAAGTAAAATAAAGAAAACATTAAAGAATGATGAAAGTGATGAATTCGTTAGGGACCCAGTTCTTTGGTTCTATCTTGGCCTACACTAAATTAAACATATTTCATAGAATTGTTGTCTTCACACCTCTTTTTGAACTATTGATCATAAATTAACAAGTTCTGTTAATCCCAATTTTTTCTTAGGTCATAGTTAATTAAGAAGAGCTCGTTAATTAACCATAGCTATCAAATAACCTAGGAGATGCTCTCTAAGTTTAATCAGAAAGCTTCCTTATGAATGAGAAAAATAGACCAATATGAGCAATAATCTCATAAGCTCAAATTACTTAACCTAGTTTATGTTATCCTTTATTATTCGAAACTATTAGTTGCCACAAATGAATCAAAAAGAAACGATTATGTATTGTATTTGATTTTAGCAATGGGTTTATACATGAAAACAATTAAATAGAGCATTCAATCACTCTTACATAATACCTTCACTAAACACAAGATGACATAATCGATCCTTAAAGAGAATAAGAATAAAAAATAATGAGAGAAATGCTTAATCAGGTTCTTCAGCATCGATGTCACCTCCGAACTGGCATTAAAAAACCTAGGCCTCTATGGGTCTCCAAAGTATCTCCTCTGTCACCCTTCTCATCGTCTCCTGAAACCTATAAATGTTTCTTAAACCTTTCATGCCTCTTTCTGCCGTCAAACAATGGTTTTATATTTAAAATGTAGTGTTTTGGGTTAGCTATCAGTGTCTCACAAGTGTGACATGGGTTGTCTCACAAGTGTATAACCACTCACAGCGGTGATTGTCTGTGTCGCGGGCGTGAGTGATGAGTGGTGTGTCACACCCATGACACACCTCATGCCTATGCAAGACATATCATAGCCGTGAGTGATGCTCATGACTGTGACAAGTTTCCTGTTTGGCCGTGAGACCTCCTACAGTTTTCTTCTTCATTTTATGCTTTAACTTGTCTGCTTTTCCTCTAATCTTTCTCATTCTTGCTCCATAAAGACAAGTGAATAAAAATAATAAAAAACGACTAAAATATAGTGCTTTTGACTCACTTTAGCTTTTTCACTTCCGAATTGTACCTAAAACCATTTAAGAACTAAAGTGAGTATCTTAAGCATTTTCATATCATTAATTACTAAGTATTATTGAATAAATATACAATCAATTAAGTGCATATTAGCGATAATGGCTAGCATATATAGCTTCATGACACTGTGTCAATACGTTCAACATCTCCTCCTCCAGAACGCACCTTCTTATTATTCCATCAACACATGTCCGATATAGGATCAAATCATCCCATAATTAAATGGTACATTTAGTAAGAATCGCTTCCTTTATTGATATGATAACTCATAAGGGAGCTTACCGTTAGTGACAAAATTTTCTATATCAGCGAAATGTGGTATTGTCATGCTATCAAGTAACATCAAGGTTTCATTGAGGAATCATCGCTTTATTCAATCTCCCCTCCTTCCAAATATGATAAGTGGTCCACTACTTCATTCTTGACTTCTTTTTGATCTTATAATTCAACGTCAAATTCTTGTAGTATTAGTATCCATTCAATAAGTCTCAATTTTGGGTCCTTCTTAGTGAAAAGATATTTAAATGTGGCGTGATCAATCAAAATGATCACCTTAGAGCCCAGAAGGTATAATCGAAACTTTTCACATGCATACACCACAGCTAGTAATTCCTTCTTAGTAGTGGTGTAGTTCAGTTGGGTTTCTGTTAATGTCTTACTTATATAATATACTACATACAACTTTTTATCCCTTTTTTGACCCAATATGCAACTAATAACTTAGTTGCTAGCATCACATATGAATTTGAATAGGAGTGTCTAATCTAGTGACATTAAAATTAGTGCTAATGTCAGTGCCTCCTTAAGTTTGTTAAACGTTGATGCACAATTTCCATCAAAATTAAATGCACTTACTTAAAGTTCTAGCAATAATCAAAAAGCCCTTGATAAAATGAAGATAAAATCTTGTTTAACCTAAGAATGCTCGTACACCTTTTACATTAATAGGTAGTGGAAGCTTCTCTATAACCTCTATTTTGGCTCTGTCCATTTAAATTCCTTGGTATGATATTTTATGCCCTAACACTACTCCCTTATGTACCATAAAGTGCATTTCTCCCTGTTCAACACTAGATGTGATTATTCTCATCTTTGGTGTACTTTGTCTAAAGTAATTAGGCACTACTCAAAAGAGTCTCCAAAGACTGAAAAATCATCCATAAAAAATTCCATTATGTCCTTGATCATATCCATAAAGATAAACATCATGCACTTTTGAAATGTAGCTGGGACATTGCATAACTCGAAGGGCATCCGTATATACACAAATGTAGCATAAGGACATGTAAAAGTGGTTTTTCCTTGGTCTTCAGGATAGATAAAAATTTAATTATATCCTAAATAGCCATCTGGGAAGTAGTAGAAAGAATGACAAGACACCCTTTCTATCATTTGATCTACGAATGAGAAAGGGAAGTGATCATTTTTAGTGGCGTTGTTGAGTTTGTGATAGTCAATGCAAACTCTACACCTTGTAATGGTTCTTGTGGAGATCAATCTCTAACTCTCCATTCTCACTCTCTATGATGGTAATATCACCTTGCTTCGGTACGCATTGTACTAGGCTGACCCATTCACAATTAGATATGGGGTATATGATACCTGTGTCTAAGGGCTTCACTATCTTTTTAACCACTTCCATCATATAAACGTTCAACCTGTGTTGACGTTCCCTCAGTACTTTACTCCCTTCTTCATGGTTTATCCTATGCATATAAACATTTGGTCTTATACCTTGAATGTCAGATATTTGCCATCCCCTCGCCTTCATCTACTTCTTGATAACTGCTACCACCTTATCCTTTTTTTCCCTATCCAACTAACTAAAAATGATGATGAGTAAACTTTCACCTTCGCATATAAAGGTATATCTATGGTGTGCGGTTAAAGGTTTGAGCTCTAAAGTTAGTGGTTTCTTCATAAATGGTGGTATGGGTGCTTCGGTTCTTACTAATATTTCTTGATTTCTCTGAACAATCGAATCCTTCGTCTCTATGTCTACCTCAAACTCTGCTTTATTTGCCCTCCTAACTTCATTATCTATCTCAACTTCTACAGATCAAATTTTTTTAAAGTAGCTTTCTTTTTGCTCTTGAATAATTTCATCCATAACATCAATCTTTATGTATGCACTACTTTTTTTTTGAATTTTTCAAGGCCTTGTTAATGTTGAACTCTACTTGATCTTCTCTAATCTAAAGTGTTAATTTATCTTTATGAATGTCTATTAATGATCTTCTTATGTTCATGAAAGGTCAACCAAGAATTAATGGACAGTTTTTATCCTCTTTGAAAGCTAGAACAACAAAGTCTACAGGGATAATAAACTTATCCATTTGCATTAAGACATTTTCCACAACTGCAAGTAGTTTCTTAATTGATTAGTTAGCCAACTGAATTAGCATTGAAGTTGGCTTTACCTTACCAAACCCTAATTTCTTGAATATTGACAAATGCATAAGATTTATACTTGCTCCCGAATCGTATAAGTAGTTTGCGAATTTGAATTCACCAACTACACAGGGGATTGTGAAACTCCTCAGATCTTTCAGCTTGAATAGCTTGTGACTGGTGATTATGGAACTATAGATGCCAATTAATGGTATCGTTTAGAATTTTTACCAAGTCTCCTTCTTTGATAATATGCCCTTCACAAATTTTTCCTATTTGGGCATAAGCTCCAATGCCTCAATGAAAGAAAGATTAATTTGCAAAGTCTTCAATTTGTTCACAAACTTTGCAAATTTTGCTTCTAATTTGCACTTTTGTAATAGTTAAGGATATAGGATCTTAGGTGGATATGGTAAAGGGGCAATGTAAGGCAGTTATTCACGCATATCAACATCCTTCTTCTTTTCTTGGCATTTCTCTATTGGGTTGGATATAGTTTATATCTCTATTGGTTACTCAAGTTCTTTCCCAATTCGAAGTAGGAATGCCTTTAGTTATTCCTTTAGGTTTGGTAAGGTATTACTCGATAGGCTCCCCAAACTTCTTGTAGAAACTGCATTTACCA
Organism: Erythroxylum flavicans; assembly: GCA_027576715.1. Lineage (NCBI taxonomy): Eukaryota > Viridiplantae > Streptophyta > Magnoliopsida > Malpighiales > Erythroxylaceae > Erythroxylum > Erythroxylum flavicans. The sequence goes on from JANZXP010095501.1 coordinate 15,484, forward strand.
ATTGACTCATTTGAACTTCTTAGTTATAAATGAAAGAGACATGATTTTTTGTTACTTGCTCGAACTTCCCTTCCAATCTCTTATGAGCATCATCTATGTTTATGACCTTGTCCAAGATTTTGTCCATTTTAGAGTCAGTAGAATTGTATTTCTCTTATTGAAATCTAAATGGCCCTTGATTTTGGAATTGACCTCCTACATTGTTCGACCAAGAAAATTTTAAACAGTTCTTCTACCTGGGATTATATATGTTTAAGTAAGGATTGTCCCCCCCTCCTTGACCAAATTGTTCTCCCATATAGTCGAGTTATTTTGTTTCATTGGTTTGCATCAAGAAGCAATCGATGGTGTTATAGTTTTCTTATCCACATAATTCACATTTATGCTGAATTGTCTTAACAGGAGCTGATGAAGAGGCTTTTATGCCATAAAGTTGTTAAGTTAAACTAGTAATTTTTTTCTTTCATTTTTAATATCGAATTAATAAAATGACTCCTTTTTTATCTCGAAAGGTTGTTTGTTATCTAGTTCTATCTAACGTCTAAAGACAACTATTATTTGCCATCTCTTCTAACAAATCCTCCATTTCCTCAACTATTTTTCTTATTAGAGATCCTCCAGATGCCATATTAATAGTGACCCTTATGGGTGGATTAACTCTATTGTAAAAGGTATGTAATAGGAATTCTTTAGGTATGTTATGGTAAGGACATCTCCTCTGCAAACCTTTATAATATTCCTATGTTTCCAAAAGTGACTCCCATAGCTTTGTTGGAAATTTATAATTTCCTTTATCAACCTTGTCATCTTTATCAGAGGGAAGTATTTTTATAAAAACTCACATGTCAGCTGCTCCTTTTTGAGATGCTTGTCAGGTTTAAGGAGTGATACCATACTTTGGCTATATCCCTTAGTGTGAAGGGAAAGAGCCTCATCTTAGTATCATCTTTCAACATTCCATGATATTGAAAAGTATCACATATTTTTAGAAAATTCACCAAATGGGCATTAGGATCTTCATTAGCTAACCCATAAAATTTCATATTCGTTTGCAGTATATTTAAAAAAGCTAGCTTGATCTTGAATGACGTGGCTTGCATTAGTGGCCGAATAATGCCTTAATGTGTAGCATTGAACCTTGCTCTCATGAAATCCATCAAGGTTTGCTGCTGGTTTTCTTAATTATGATCCTCTGCCATCATTCTCTCGGTCTCTTCTTAGCATCTTGCTCTTTAAATTGCTTGTTCTAGTATCATAATGTTAGGCTTTAGAGTTTCCACAACCTTGCTTGAAGTCCAATTAACTCTTATGTTCATATAGTCACACAGACATAAGAAATGTGAAAAATAAATTCTTTTGAACAAAAAATTTCAACTAGTCCTAGACTAATTCCATGATAATGACGCCAAAAACTTTTTGAGCAAGTTTTACCTAATATAAAACCCTAAATAATTTGGAGGTATAAGGATCGTAACTTGTATTATTTAAAGGTGTTAGCCACACAAGGAAATAGCTAAAACTAAATGAACCTAACTTTGTATAAGGTTATGAAATATGATTTGAATGAAAATAAAATATCAAAAACTAAGACAATCAAATAAAATTGAGCACTTAACTACTTAACAATTGAGCTTTCATAATAAAACAAGAATGTTTAAGTATGAAGTCTAGGATTCATTCTATCATTATTTTGCTCCTTTAACCACTTTTGATTCAATTTAGTGTCGATCCTAGATTTTTGAAGGGTTTGATTATTATCTATCAATTCTTAACTATTTAAACACAATTAATAATCTTTAATTGATTCCGAAATTCTATATTTGCAATTTCTCGATTAAAAAATAAACTAATGTTTTTAGCTAGTTCTTAAGCAATCAATCGGATAATTAAGTTCTCACACAAGATCTCTCTTCGTATGATTTTTAATTTGATATTTTCATGACTTATTAGGTTGTTAACTCTCGTCACCCAACCTAATCAGATTACTTTAGACTCACTCTCTTGATTTATTATCTAAGTATAAGCAAATATGAAATTAAAATAGAATAAATGTGTGGAGCATCCTTAAACTCAGTTCATACATCAAGTTTAAAGAAAATAAACAAAGAAAGAATAAAGAACTTGAGATGGATTAGGTTGGAAGTTACTGGAACAGTTAGAAATCCCAATGCTCCCTTATTGATCTTCCTTGCTTTTTACCTAATTTGGTAAGATGATGGCTGATGTTTTTTGGGTCTCTTTATGCTCATTTATAGTAAATAAGTGTCCTAGGGTTAAGTTTAGGGCTTACCTAGGTTTATTGTCCTAAAAATGCCCTCCAAACATCAAAACAACTAGAGAATCCCGTGTCTAGCGAGACCCAACATAAAAACATTTTGTTACAATCGTGACACTCTATGTATGATTGTGACACTAGGGAAGAGTCCTCTGTCATGCTCATGACACTCTATACATAATCATGACACCACCTTTTAGCCTAAGCATGTTCCAACTTCCTTTAATCTTTGTTCATCTAGTTTCATTCACTAACAAACACATCAAAACATCTCAAAGACACATGATTAAGGTCCAAAATCATACCCTAAAGCACATAACACTTAAAAAATAAAAAAACAATCATATTAACATAGTTCCAAGCCTAAGCATGCAAATTTGTTATGCTTATGGATTTATTAATAGTCTTTTTAAATAAGAAATGTCCACTAATTCTTAGGCGACCATTCATGAACATAGGAAAAGTGTTGATAGACATTTATGAAGGCAAATTGCTTCTTTGAATTGGTGATGAACATATGGAGTTCATGATGAACCAAGCCTTTAAACATCTGAAAGAAGTAGTTCTTGCATGAAAATTGACATCAGGAATGGGTATATCAAAAAGCAAGAGAATGGCTACTTGAAGAAGTAAGACATGAGGAACATGTGACAAAAGACATTAAGTTTGAAGAATATGCAAAACTCTAATGTTCAAGAAGTTGAAACAGAAGAGTGGATGAAGGTAACTATAGAAAAAGGTGAGCAATTCATCATCCTATAACATAAACTATTTTAGTTCATCAAAGATTCAGGGGACTTGATCATTCTCGATTTTGTTGACATTTTGTTATGAAAAAGGTATAATAATCTACTGGGTTTTGTGTTCTCTTAAGATGCATGTGTGTTATGGTTTGGTTGATGGTGAATGTGTGTTGAGATAATAATGAAGATGGTGAGATGGTGAATGCATCCAAATTGGGTTGATTAAGGCTTAGATAGATTAGAAAGCTTGTTTGAGTACTGCCTATCACATGTTTGATAAAAGTTCTGTTAGAGTTTTTTTACTTTTGTTTGAATTTTTTGACAAATTAATAGTATGTTATTTGATCTGAATTGATATATTTGAAATTTATTTTGAATTTCTTTATGATGTTAAGATCCTTTGTAAATACCATAAAATTTTAGATTCAAATTTAAATTTGAATAAAATTCTTAGAAGGCAACATACGCCTTATTTACCTTAGTTTATAAATTATTAATCTAAGTAAAAAATGTTATAGAACTGAATTCATCTAAAGTAGGTTTGAAAAAAGTATGTATTTCTATCTAATAATATGAAAATTTTACTTTTTGAATGAATTTTAAAGAAAATTTTATATAATAAGATATATAAAATTTGGAAAAAAAACCTTAAGTGAGCATTAACTAATATTAATAACTTTTCAAACATTATTAAGTTATGATAAATAAAATTACAATATAAGAATATAATGACGATAATATTATAACTATATGATAAATTTTATCTATTAAACTAAAAATTTTAATTATAAAGTCATATTACAACTAAATGTTTGAGTTTTATAACAATCTAACCCATTAATTTAGGAAACTTAATATATCTTATAACTTTGTCATAGTGCTTATGCAATTCTTTGTCATATGCACTATGACAATCAAATTCCCTACACCACTTTTTTAAGAAAAAGCTAAAATATGATTGTGATAGATAATGAACTACTCATTTTCATAATTTTGGAAACCTACGATGTAGCTTCATTCAGACTTATCGACGAAATAATCCAAAAGCCTAGGAGTCACAGTGAGAAGGGGTATGTTTAAAACTCTCTGTATGTATATGGTGACTTTTATGTTAGCTTTATGTTTCGTATTCTTATCAGGCTCAATTTCATTGGTTTTCTTAATTAAAACTTAGTATGTCAACTTTTATTGATTTATCATTATGTTATTTAGGACTTAAATTGCATTTAGCAATTCAATAATTTACTTTTAATTGTATAGTTAGATAGATAAAAGTTGGATGTCTCATCAGAAATGCTCCACCGAATATTTAGAAGAAGTTAAGAGTTTCATGCAATATGTAAAAGATTAAATGGGTGTAGAATGTTGTATTCATTGTCTATGCATAAATTGCTTAAATATGAACATTCAAATTGAAGATATGGTATATAATCACTTTCTAATCCGAGTCATAGATAAATTCTATATTCTATGGATTTATCATGAAGAACGTTCAGAAGCAAGTTGTAGTTAAAGTGTTGATACAAGTGTTGATGGTAGTGACAATAATGATGTAGAATATTATGATATCAATGACAACGATGATCATGGGATTGGCAAGATGTTAGAAGATTATGGGAATTATATGTGTTAGAGTAATGCTCTAAATGCAATCTTAGAGTAATACTCTAAAGGCAATCACCTTTAGCACTCTTGTACAAACTTTATTTTGATTAATAAAGTAAAAGGCAATTTTCATTAATTTGATGTTCATTTATATATGAATTGATGTTGATCTTAAATCGAATTAATGAAGTCCATAATACAAACATAGCATGAAGGAAATCATGATGAGATTATGATAATGAGATTCCTATCATGTGAAATTATGTTAGTATCTAAATAATCCCTCGTCATAGGATTAATATGATAAGACATTATTAATCCAGATTGACTAGCATATGTTATACTCTTTGATTTGCTCAAACAATAGAGCTTACAAACTTTAAGCATGAGATGTTTAGAGTTAACATATGGATGTTTGCTAAGAGAAGTAAGTACATCGAATGACCTGCTATAAGATTATCATGTGGATGATCTATCAAATGTCAATTATTAATCTCATCATAGCAATGGTGTAAATATCCTTAAACTTGAGGTACTCAAGGATATCTTAGATACTAATTATGTGCTTTGACATCATTCTTTGTTACCTCAAGACGAGATCACTCTTAAGATGGTGATTGGGTACAACTATTAGTATTCGAAGGTAATTAGATAGCCAGTAAAGGATTCACCGCTTCAGATAGAAGGAGATGATACCCACAACCTCTTGTTAGGGTCATTATTCAGGAGTCTCTGAGTAGAGCAGTTATATGCCATAAAGAGAGTCTTTAATAACACATGGAGTAATAAGATCCTAGGACAAGAACTAACATCACTTGGACTAGATGTGAAGTAGTCGGTCTAGTGGGAGTTGACACATAACTCATACTCCGAACCAAGTGGGGTATAGTATAGCGAAAGGACGAATTGTATGGTAATTATCTATGGAAAGGTTCGTAAGTCAGAGAAATAACTATCAAAGAGTTCATATATTAATCCACTGATATTTCGGTAAGTTAGTATAAGAAACCTTTTGTGATTTGCTTTAATTAAGAGTTAATTCAAGTAGCATGAAACCATCCATGATTTACTTAGATTAAGAGTTAATTCAGGTTCCCCAAAATAATCAGGAACCTAAGGATCGCATATATAAAGGATCGTGATTTAAGGCGAGGCTGTCAATAAAGTAGGCCACAATCATTGCTCATAAGCCATAACCGTGACCGAAGGCTCGAAAGTTGGACATAAATGAGTTCTACTTTTATCTACAAGAGGTCGTACAAGTTTTTACACACTCAAGAGAGAGAATAAGGGATCTAGAAGAGTTCTAGAGTGAGAGAGAAGTGGTCTTGAGTCTTCTTCATAAAATTTATGCAATTGTTGCATAAATCTAATTGCATGCAAGATATTCTTGATCTATCTCTCCATTTGAACATCTACTTGAACTCA
>JANZXP010095521.1:0-21531 GCA_027576715.1 Erythroxylum flavicans
TCAAGTCTCATACATATTTGCAAATACATCATATTGCTAATAATAAAAACATGTAGAATTGATTCCACTTGTTTACAGATGTGCCTAGTGACCGTGTCAATGGACTTTTTTGCCCACTAAAGATGTGCCAATGGGTTGTTTTTCCTACCAAAAGTGCCCAACGAAATGTTTTTCCCACCTAAGGTGCCTAGAGAATGTACCAGCGGGCTATTTTGCCTACTGAACTTGCCTAGTGACCCTATCAACGGGTTGTTATGCCCAATAAAGGTGCCCAACGAGTTGTTTTTCCCACTGAAACTGTCTAGCGACCGTATGGGCTATTTTTCCCACTAAAGGTGCCCAACGGGCTGTTTTTCACTCTGAAGGTGCCTAGCAACCATGCCAAGGGGCTATTTTGCCCAATGAAGGTGTGCCAATGGGTGGTTTTTCCCACCAAAGGTGCCTAACAAACATGCCAAAGGGATGTTTTGTGACTGAACATGCTTGATGACCTTGCCAGCAGGCTATTTTTCTCACCAAAGTGCTTAGTGATCGTCCAAATGTGCTGTTATTCCCACCGAAGGTATGTCAATGGGCTGTTTTGACTACCAAACGTGTGCTGACAAGCTATTTTTGCCTACTGAAGATGTTTGAACGGGTTGTTTTTGCCATTAATGGTGCCCAATGGAATGTTTTTCCCATATAAGTGCCTAGTGACTGTGCCACAGAACTATTTTACCCACCAAAGCCATGCGAACGGGCTGTTTTGCCTAATGAAGGTGTGCCAACAGGCTGTTTTCCCTACCGAATGCCTGCCAATATGTTTTTCCCATAGAAGGTGGCCAACGAGCTGTTTTCCCACCGAAGGTGAGTAGCAACCATCCCAACGGGCTATCTTTCACATTGAAGGTTCCCAATGAGTTGTTTTCCAGCTGAAGGTGCTTGGTGACCTTGCCAACGGGCTATTTTGCCCATCGAAGTTATGCCAACGGTTTGTTTTTCCCACTGAAGGTGCCCAACAACCCTACCAGCGGGTTGTTTTGCCACTAAAGGTGCCTAGTGACCTTATCGATGGGATTTTTTCCCCTCTTAAGGGACCGAAGGTGCTTAGCAACCGTACAAATGGGCTGTTTTGCCCACCAAAGATGTGCCAACAGGCTATTTTGCCTACCAAAGGTGTGTCAACGGGCTATTTTTCCCACCGAAGATGCACAACAAGCTATTTTTTGGCTAAAAGTGCCTAGCCACCATGCCAATGTGCTGCTTTCCTTCTGAAGGTGCCTAACGAGCTATTTTGCCCACCAAAAATGTGCCAACGGGCTGTTTTGCCCTCCGAAGGTGTGCCAATGGGTTGTTTTGTCCACCGAATGTGTGCCAGCAGGCTACTTTTCCCATCGAAGGTGCCTAACAACCCTAGCAATAGGTTGTTTTGCCCACTCAAGGTGCCTAATGAATGTGTCAACAAGTTATTTTCCCACTGAAGGAGGCCAACAACCCCACCAATGGGCTATTTTTCCTACCAAAAGTGCCTAGCGAATGTGCAAATGTGTTGTTTTTCCCACTAAAGGTATGTCAAAGGGCTGTTTTTCTCATTAAAAGTGCCCAACGGACTGTTTTTCCCACCGAAGGCTCCTAGCAACCTTGCCAACGGGCTATTTCAAACATCGAATATGCCAATGTGCTATTTTGCCGACGAAAAGAGTGGCAACAAGCTATTTTGCCCAACGAAGGTGTGTTAATGGGCTGATTTGCTCATTGATGGTGCCAACGGGCTATTTTTCCCACTAAAGGTGCCTAGCGACTGTGCCAACAAGTTGTTTTTCCCACTAAAGGAGTGCCAACAGGCTGATTTGCTCATTGATGGTGCCAACGGGCTGTTTTTCCCACTAAAGGTGCTTAGCGACTATGCCAACAAGCTATTTTTCCCACTGAAGGAGTGCCAACAAGTTGTTTTACCCACCGAATGTGTGCCAATGGGCTGTTTTTCCTACGAAAGGCATGCGAACAGGTCGTTTTTACCACCGATGTTGCCCAGCAGATAGTTTTTCCCACTTAAGGTGCCTAGTGACCATGCCAATGGCCTATTTTACTGACCAAATATGCACCAACGAGCTGTTTTTTCCACCAAAGGTGCCTAGCGATAATGCAAATGGGCTTTTTTTATCCACTGAAGGTGTGCCAACGGGCTATTTTTCCCACGAACAGTGCCTAACGGACTTTTTTCTCTGCCTAAGGTGCCTAAAAAATGTCCCAATGGGCTATTTTTCCCATCGAACTTGCCTAACGACACTGCCAATAGGCTGTTGCGCCCACTGAAGGTGTCCAACGGGTTGTTTGTCCCATCGAAGGTGCCTGGTGATCGTACGAGTTGTTTTACACACTAAAGATGCCCAACAGCTATCTTGCCCAATGAAGTTGCCCAACGTGCTATTTTTTCCATTGAAGGTGCCTCGTGACTATGCCAACGGGCTATTTTGCCCATCGAATTTGTGCCAACGTGTTGTTTTCTCACTTAAGTTGTGCCAACAGGTTGTTTTGTCCACTAAAGGTATGCGAACTGGCTGTTTTTGCCACCGATGGTGCCTAACGGACAGTTTTCCCCATATAAGGTGCTTATCGACCATGCCAACAAGTTGTTTAGCCAACCGAATGTTTGCCAATAGGCTGTTTCTCCAATTGAAGGTGCCAGGCGACCCTGCCAACGGGCTGTTTTACCTACTGAAGGCATGCCAACACACTGTTTTACCCACTGAAGGTGCCTAACGGGCTATTTTTCCCACTAAAAATGTCTAGCAACCATGCCATCGGGCTATTTTACCCATCAAAGGTGTGTCAATCAGTTGTTTTGACCATTGAAGGTGCCCAACGGGCTGTTTTTCCTACTAAAGGTGCCTGGAAATTGTGCTAGCGGGTTGTTTTGCCCATCAAATGTGTGCAAACAGGCTGTTTTGCGAACTAAATGTTTGCCAACAGGTTGTTTTTTCCACCAAAGGTGCCTAGTGACCATGCAAACGAGCTATTTTGCCCATAAAAAATGTACAAACAGGTTGTTTTGCCTATTGAAGGTGTGCGAACGGATTGCTTTTCCCATTTGTTTTCCCACTAAAGGTGCCTATCGACCCTGCTAACGGGCTACTTGGCCTACTAAAAGTGTGCCAACGGGTTGTTTTTCCCACTGTAGGTGCCTAGCTACCATGCCAACGGGCTGTTTTCTCACTGTAGGTGCCTAGCGACCATGCCAATGGGCTATTTTCCCACTGAAGGTGCCTAACGACCCTACAAATAGGCTATTTTTCCCACTAAAAGTGCCTAATGATCGTGCCAACAGACTATTTTGCCAACAGACAGTGCCAATGGGCTACTTTACTGACTAAAGGATTGCCAACAAGTTGTTTTACCCACCGAAGGTGTGCCAACGGGCCTTTTTTCCAACCAATGGTGCCTAGTGACCATGGTAACGGGCTATTTTACCTACCGAAGGTGTGCGAATGTGCTGTTTTTCCTACCAAAGGTGTGACAACGGGCTATTTTGCCCTCCAAATATGTGTCAACAGATTGTTTTCTCTACTGAAGGTGTGCGAACTAACCATTTTTGCCATCGATGGTGCCTAACAGACAATTTTCCCTACATAAGGTGCCTAGCGACCGTGCCAACAAGTTATTTAGCGGACCAAATGTTTGCCAATGGGCTATTTTTCTAACTGAAGGTGCCTGGAGACCCAGTAAATGGGCTGTTTTGCCCACTAAAGGCATGTCAAAGGGTCATTTTACCCACCAAAAGGTGCCTAATAGGTTGTTTTTCCCTACAAAAATGTCTAGAAACCATGCCAACGGGCTATTTTGCCCATTGAAGGTGTGTCAATAAGTTGTTTTGACCACTGAAGATGCCCAACGAGCTGCTTTTCCAATCGAAGGTGCTTGGCCACTATGCCAACGGGTTATTTTACCCATCGAATGTGTTCAAGTATATTGTTTCGTAGATTGAATGTTTGTCGACTAAATGTTTTTCCCACCGAAGGTACCTAGTGACCATGTAAACGAGTTGTTTTACCCACCAAAGATGTGCAAACAGGTTGTTTTGCCTATCAAAGGTGTGTAAACATGTTGTTTTTCCCGAAGATGCCTAATGGATTGTTTTCCCACTAAAGGTGCCTGGTCACCATGTCAAGGTGATGGTTTTCCCATCGAAGGTGCCCACCAGGTTATTTTCCTGCTGAAGGTGCCTATTGACCTTGCTAATAGGCTGTTTGGCCCACCGAAAGTGTGCCAACTAGTTGTTTTTCCCACTAAAGGTGCCTAGTGACCATGCCAACGGGTTGTTTTCCCATATTAGGTGCCTAGCGACCATGCCAAGGGGCTGTTTCACTAAAGGTGCCTAACGACCCTACAAACAGTCTATTTTTCCCATCAAAAGTGCCTAGTGACCTTGCCAACGTGTTGTTTTTCCCACTAAAGGTATGCCAACGGGTTATTTTTCCCACCAAATATGTGCCAACAGGCTATTTTGCCTATAAAAGGTGCGTGAATGGGCCATTTTCCCACCGATGCTATCCAATAGCCTATTTTCCCACTGAAGGCGCCTAATGACCCTACCAACGGGCTGCTTTAGCCATTGAAGGTGCGCCAATGAATTGTTTTTCCCACCAAAGGTGCCTAGTGATCGTGCCAATGGACTTTTTTCCCACTGTAGGTGCCTAACGATCGTGCCATTAGGCTGTTTTGCCCACTAGTGGCAACGAACTATTTTTCCCACTGAAGGTGCCTAGCGACCGTGTCAACAAGCTATTTTGCCCACCGAATGTTCCAACAGGCTATTTTTCCCACTGAAGGAGTACCAACAAGTTGTTTTGCCTACCAAAGGTATGCCAACGAGCTTTTCTCCCAACCAAAGGTGCCTAGCGAATGTGCCAACAAGATATTTTTGCCACCGAATGTGTTCCAACAGGCTATTTTTCCTACTGATGGTGTATGAATGGGTTGTTTTTGCCACCGATGGTTCCTAACAGATAGTTTTTCCCACCTAAGGTGCCTAGTGACAGGGCCAACGGGCTCTTTTGTCGACCAAATGTGTACTTTTTTACAGTTTTTCCCACCTAAAGTGCCTGGTGGTCATCGAATGTGTGGCAATGGGCTGTTTTGTCTATTGAAGATGTACCAATAGGTTGTTTTGCCTACCAAAGATTTGTGAACAGGCTATTTTTCCCGCTGAAGGTTCCCAACAATGCCTAGCAACTGTGTCAGTGGGCTATTTTGCACATTGAATGTGCTTAAATGACTATTTTGTCCACCAAATGTGAGCCAACAGGCTGCTTTTCCTGCCAAAGTTGTGCATCAGGTTGTTTTCCAACTGAAGGTGCGTAGCGACCCTACCAACGGGCTGTTTTGTCCACCAAAGGTATGCCAAAGGGCTATTTTTCCTAATGAAGTTGCCTAATCACCCTACCAATGGGCTGTTTTGCCACTGAAGGTGCCTAGTGACCCTACCAAGGGGTTGTTTTGCCACTAGAGGTGCCTAGTGACCTTACAGATGATCTGTTTTTCCCTCTGAAGATGTCTAGCGATTGTTCCAATGTGATATTTTTCCCACCGAAGGTGCCTAGCAATCATGCAAACGGGCTGTTTTGCCCACCAAAGATGTGCCAACGGGCTATTTTGCCTACCAAAGGTGTGCTAACGGGCTATTTTTCCCACCAAAGATGCCTAACGGGCTATTTCCCTACTAAAAGGTGCCCACCCACCATGCCAACGTGCTGCTTTCCTATCAAAGATGCCCAACGGTTTATTTTCCCACTGAAGGTGCCTAGCCAATGGGTTACTTTGCCTATCGAAGGTGTGTCAACAGGTTGCTTTTCCCACTGAAGATGCCTAGCAACCCTGGCAATGGATTGTTTTGCCCACTTAAGGTGCCTAACGACTATGTCAACCGATTATTTTCCCACTGAAAGAGCCCAGCGACCCAGCCAGTGGGCTATTTTTTCGTATCAAAAGTGCCTAGTGAACGTGCAAACGTGTTGTTTTTCCTACCGAAGGTGTGCCAAAGGGTTCTTTTTCTCATCAAAAATACCAAACGCACTGTTTTTCCCACCTAAGGTGCCCAGAAATCGTTCCAATTGATATTTTGCAAACCGAGGGTGCCTACTAATACTGCCAATGGGTTGTTTTGCCCACCGAAGGTGTGCCAACAGGCTATTTTGCCTACTGAAGTTGCCCAACGGACTGTTTTTCCCAACGAAGGTGCCAGCTACCGTGCCAACGGGCTATTTTGCTCACCGAATGTGCCAACGGGCTATTTTGCCCACAAAAAGAGTGCTAACATGCTGTTTTGCCTAGCAAAGGTATGCCAACGGGCTATTTTTCCCTCCAAAGGTGCGTAGGGACCTTGCCAACGGGTTGTTTTCCCATTCAATGTGCCTAGCGACTGTGCCAATAGGCTATTTTGCCAACCCAATATGTCAACGACATATTTTTCCCACCGAAGGAGTGCCAACAAGTTGTTTTACCCACCGAAGGTGTGCCAACAAGCTGTTTTTCCCACTGAATGTGTCCCAACAGGAAATTTTTCCTATTGAAGGCATGTGAACAGGCCATTTTTGCCACCGATAGTGCCAAACGGATAGTTTTCCCTACCTAAGTTACTTACCAACCATGCCAATAATCTGTTTTGCTAATCGAATATGTACCAGCGGGCTGTTCTTCCCACTGAAGGTACCTAGCAACCATGCGAACGGGCTTTTTTGCCCATTAAAGGTGTGCCAATGGGCTGTTTTTCCACTAAAAGTGCCCAACAGACTGTTTTTCCCACCTAAAGTGTCTAGCAAACGTGCCCAACAAGTTATTTTGCCCACCAAACTTGCCTAACAACCATACCAACGAGTAGTTGCACCCATTAAAGGTGCCCGTGTTAAGTTAAGAGGACTTCACAATTATTAATTTTGGTGACAATCACACAATAATAATGTTAGAAATAAATGAACTATTTTGATAACTGTGTTAAGTGTGCAGAAGTAAAAAATATAGAAGAAGCAAAACACAGAAGAAGTGAAAACACAAAAGAAGCGCAAAACACAGAAGAAGTGGAACACACAAAAGAAGCGTAAAACACAGAAGAAGCAAAACATAGAAGAAGTGGAAAACACAAATGAAGCAGAAAATACAGAAGAATTAGAAAACACAAAAGAAGCAGAAAACACAGAAGAAGGAAAAACACAGAAGAAGCAAAAAACATAGAAGAAGCACAAAACACAGAAGAAGTTCAAAACACAGAAGAAGAGGAAAACACAGACGATACAAAGATGAAGATACGCTAGTACGTTAGACAGTTAGTTAGTTGGAGTTAGTTACAGAACTCAACTGAATAACGGATTCTACAAGAATCAAGAAGCAGTTATCAAAAATCAAGAAGCAATTGGAGACTTAGGCTATATATATACCAGTCATAGTCGAAGATTGAACATTATTGATCTTTGCACTTTTAAGTGTTTACTTACAAAGAAAAATTATGTATTCAAAAGTGCAGTACTAGAGAGCAAACCCTACTGTAACAAAAAGCTCACAATATCTTTCTAGTGAGAGAAAGAAAAGCCTAAGAGCCTGGAGAGGCTAAGATAGCATAAAGAATACTTTATGTAAGAGACCTGAAGAGGCTCTGGAAGGGAAGAAAGAATACTTGTAAAATTGTTGAAGTACAGTGAAAAGTCAGAAGAACTTTGAGGACTAGATATAGCCCATGGTTTGGGGTGAACTAGTATAAAAAATGCAGCGTCTATCTTCTAACCTTTCACTTTATTCTATTTTGTTTTTAGACAAGTATATAGAAGTTATGTGCAATTTAACTACGTAACTAATTTTGTATAACTTTTGTGGTATTCTTTTAACAAGTTGGAAAAGTTCTTAACAAGATATATTAAATATTTGGTATTCACAAAAAAAATACACAATTTAACCCCCCTTCTTGTGTATATCGTATATTGTATGTGAATTATATATTAACGTGTGATTTACTTCAGCCTAATGGGTTGTTTTTCCAACCGAAGGTGCCTAATGACCATACGGGCTGTTTTATGCATCAAAGGTGTCCAACGGGCTGTGTTGCCCACTAAAGTTATCCAACGGACTATTTTTCCCACCTAAGGTGCCCAGCAAACATGCCAATAAGTTATTTTGCCCACCGAACTTGCCTAACAACCCTACCAATGGGCAGTTGCACCCACTGAAAGTGCCCAATGGGTTGTTTTTCCAATCGTAGGTGCTTGACGACCAGGCTGTTTTGTGCACCAAAGGTGCCCAACAGGCTGTGTTGCCCACTGAAGTTGCCCAGCGGGCTATTTTTCCCACTGAAGGTGCCCTGTGACGATGCCAACGGGCTATTTTACCCATCGAAGGTGTGCTAATAGGTTGTTTTTCCCACCGAAGGTGCCTAACAATCATGCCAACTAGTTATTTTTCCCATCAAAGGTCAGCCAAAGTGTTGCTTTTCCCACAAAACCTGCGCCAATGGGCTATTTTGCCCACTGAATATGTGCCAACAGGTTGTTTTGTCTACTAAAGTTGTGCGAACGGGCGGTTATGCTACCGATGGTGCCCAACAGACAATTTTCTCCAAATACGGTGCTTAGCAACCATGCCAACAGGTTGTTTAGTCAACCGAATGTTTGCCATTGGTTTGTTTTTCCCATTGAAGATGCCTAGCTACCATGCCAAAGAGCTGTTTTGCCCACTAAAGGCATGCCAGTGGGCCGTTTTACCCATTGAAGGTGCCCAACGGGCTATTTTTCTCACGAAAAATGTCTACCAATGGTGCCAACGGGTTGTTTTGTCCATCAAAGGTGTGTCAATGAGTTGTTTTGACTGCTGAAGGTTTCCAACAGGTTGTTTTTCCAACCAAAGGTGCCTGACGACCTTGCCAACGGGTTGTTTTACCCATCGAATATGTGCAAACGGGCTATTTTGCGGACTGAATGTTTACAAACGGGCTATTTTTCCCACCGAAGGTTCCTGGTGACCATGCAAATGAGCTTTTTTGCCAACCAAAGGTGTACAAACGAGCTATTTTGCCTAACGAATGTGTACAAACGAGTTGTTTTTCTTACCGAGGGTGCCTAGTGACCATGCTAGCGGGTTATTTTCCAACTGTAGGTGCCTAGCGACTGTGCCAATAGGCTGTTTTCCTACTTAAGGTGCCTGATGACCCTACCAACAGGTTATTTTTCCCTACAAAAGTGCCTAATGATCGTACCAACTTGTTGTTTTTCCCACTAAAGGTATGCCAATTGGCTATTTTGCCTACTAAATCTATGCCAACAAGCTATTTTGCCTATAGAAGGTGTGTGAATGGGTCGTTTTTCCCCCTGATGCTATCCGACGGGCTGTTTTCCCACTGAAGGTGCCTAGCGACCTTGCCAACAGGCTGCTTTGCCCATTGAAGGTTTGCTAATAGGATGTTTTCACACTGAAGGTGCTTAGTGACCCTGCCACTAGACTGTTTTCCCATTGTAAGTGCCTAGTGACTGTGCCAATGGGTTGTTTTGCCCATTAAAGGTGCCAGCGGACTGTTTTTCCCTCCGAAGGTGTCTAGCGACCGTGCCAGCAGGCTATTTTACCCACCGAATGTGCCAACTGGCTATTTTATCCACTAAAGGAGTGCCAACAAGTTGTTTTGCCCACTGAAGGTGTGCCAACGGGCTTTTTTTCCAACCAAAGGTGCCTAGCGACCATGGTAACAGGCTATTTTGCCTACCGAAGGTGTGCCAACGGGCTATTTTTTCCACTGAATGTGTTTCATCAGGCTATTTTGGCTATTGAAGATGTGCAAACGAGTCGTTTTTGCCACCGTTAGTGCCTAATGGACAATTTTTCCCACTTAAGGTGCCTAGCGACTGTGCCAACTGGCTGTTTTGTGGATCAAATGTGTGCCATTTGGCTATTTTTCTCATCGAAGGTGCCTGGTGACTGTGCAAACGGGTTGTTTTACCCATCGAATGTGTTCCAATAGGCTGTTTTGCCTATCAAAGGTATGCCAACGGGCTATTTCACCTACAGAAGGTGTGTCAAAAGGCTATTTTTCGCACCGAAGGTGCCCAACGAGCTATTTTCCCCCCGAAAGGTGCCTAACTACTATTCCAACGAACTATTTTGCCCATCGAAGATGTTCCAACCGGTTGTTTTTCCCATCAAAGGTGCCTAGCAATCTTTCCAATGAGCTATTTTGCTCACCGAAGATGTGCCAAAGGGTTGTTTTGCCCACCAAATGTGTGCCAATGCACTGTTTTGCCTAATTAAGGTGTACGAACGGGTCGTTTTTGTCACCAATGGTGTGAAATGGTTAGTTTTTACTGCCTAAGGTGCCTAGTGACTGTGCCAACGGGTTGCTTTGCCAACCGAATGTGTGCCAACTGGCTATTTTTCCCACCAAAAGTTCCTTGCAATCATGCCAATGGGTGTTTTGCAAATCGACTGTGTGCCAACGGGCTGTTTTGTGTATCAAAGGTGTGCCAATGGGCTATTTTGCCTACCAAAGTGGTTATTTTCCTACCAAAGGTGCCTAACGACCATCCCAAGGCGTTATTTTTCCCACAGAAGGTGCTGAACGGGCTGTTTTCACACTAAAGGTGACTAGCGACCCTGCCAACGACCTTTTTTTGCCTACCGAAGGTATGACAATGGGCTTTTTTCCCATCGAAGGTGCCTAGCAACCCTATCAATGGGTTGTTTTTCCCATCGAAGGTGCTTAGTGACCATACCAACGTACTGTTTTCCCTTTAAAGGTGCCTCCTGACCTACCAATGTGCTATTTTTCCCACCGAAAGTGCCTAACTACCATTTAAACGTGCTATTTTTTCCACTAAAGGTGTGCCAATAGACTGTTTTGCCTACTAAAGGTATGCAAATGGGACATTTTTTGCCATCGATGGTGCCCAACAGAATGTTATTCCCACATCAGGTGCCTAGCGACCATGCTAATGGGCTGTTTTGCCCAGCAAATGTTTCCCAACGGGCTGCTTTTCCCACTAAAGGTGCTTGGTGACCCTGCCAATGGGATGTTTTGCCCATGGAAGGTGTGCCAAAGGGCTGTTTTGCCCACCAAATGTGTGCCAAAGGGCTATTTTTCCCACCGAATATGCCCAACAGGTTGTTTTCTCACCTAAGGTGCCTAGCCACCATGCCAACGTGTTGGTTTTCCCACCCAACGTGCCCAACAGGCTATTTTCCTACTAAAGGTGCCTAGCAACCTTGCCAACGGGCTGCTTTGCCCACAAAGGTGTGCCAACTGGCTAGTTTTCATGCTGAAAGTGTCTAGCGACCATGCCAACGGGCTGTTTTGCTCATCGACGTTGTGTCAACGAGTTGTTTTTCCTACTAAAGGTGCCCAATTGGCTGTTTTTCCCATTGAAGGTTTGCCAATAAGCTATTTTTCCCACAAAAAGTGTCTAGCCGTGGTGCCAACATGTTGTTTTCCCACCGAAGGTATGTGAACGGGTTATTCTACCACTGAAGTAGCCTTGCGATCGTGCCAACGGGCTGTTGTGCCCATTGAAGGAGTGCCAACGGGTTGTTTTGCTTACTAAAGGTGCCTAACGACCGTGCCAGTAGTCTGTTTTCCTTACTGAAGTTGCCTAGCGACAGTGCCAACTGGCTATTTTCACGCTGAAGGTGCCTGATGACTTATAAACAGGCTATTTTTCCTACCGAAAGTACCTTGCGATCCTATCAACTAACTACTTTGCCCATCAATAGTGTGCCAACGATTTGTTTATACCACAAAAGGTGCCTAGCAATCATGCCAACGACTTATTTTGTCCACTGAAGGTGACCCAATGAACAATTTTGCTCACTGAATATGTGTCAAAGGGTTGTTTTGCCTAATGAAGGTATGCGATCGGGTCGTTTTTGCCACCAATGATGCCCAACAGATAGTTTTTCCTACCTAAAGTGCTTAGTGATTATGCCAACAAGCTATTTTTTTGACCGAATGTGTGCCATTTGGTTGTTTTTCACCGAAAGTACCTGGCGACTATGCCAACAGGTTGTTTTACCCATCGAATGTGTGCCAACGACTATTTTACCTATCGAAGGTGTGCCAATAGGTTGTTTTGCCTAATGAAGGTGTGCCAATGGGCTGTTTTTCCCACTAAAGGTGGCCAACGGGCTATTTTCCCACCAAAGGTGCCTAGTGACCATGCCAATGGGTTATTTTTCCATCTAAGGTGTGCCAACGGGCTGTTTTTCCCACAGAAGGTGCCTAGCAACCCTACCCAGGGCCTGTTTTTCCCACAGAAGGTACGTAGTGACTGTACAACCAATTTATTTTGCCTACCGAAGGTGTTCCAATGAACTATTTTCCCCCTTAAATGTGTGCCAACAGGTTGTTTTGCCTACTGAAGGTGTGTAACCAGGCTATTTTTGCCACATATGGTGCCCAATGGATAGTTTTGACCACTTAAGGTGTCTAGCGACTATGCCAACAGGCTATTTTGTCCATCGAATGTGTTCAAATTGGCTATTTTTCTCACCGAAAGTACCTGGCGACCATGCCAACGGGTTGTTTTGTCCATCAAATGTGTACCAATGGGTTGTTTCACCTATCTAAGGTGTGCCAAAGGGTTGTTTTGCCTACTAAAGGTGTGCCAACGTGCTATTTTCCCACCGAAGATGTCCAATGGATTGTTTTCCCACGAAAGGTGCCTAGCGACCGTGCCAAGACACTATTTTTCCTACTGGAGGTGCCCAATAGGCTGTTTTCCCAATAAAGGTACCGAGAGACCCTGCCAACAACCTATTCTGCCCACCGAAGGTGTGCTAAGGGGTTGTTTTTCCCACAGAAGGTACCTAACGACCCTACGAATTGGCTATTTTTCCCACCGATGGTGCCTAGCAACCCTATCAATGGGCTATTTTGCCCACTGTAGGTGCCTAGCGATCGTGTCAACGGATTGTTTTCCCATTGACAAAGCATGGACCCTGTCAATGGGCTATTTTTCCCACTGAAAGTGCCTAGTTACCGTGACAATGTGCCATTTTTCCTACCAAAGGTGTGCTAGCAAGCTGTTTTGCCCCTAGAATGTATGCCAATTAGGTTTTTTTGCCTATTGAAGGTGTGTGAATGGTCCATTTTCGCCACCGAAGGTGCCCAATGGAATGTTTTTCCTATCGAAGGTGCCTAACGACCATGCAAGCAGACTGTTTTGCCCAGTAAAGGTGTGCTAATGGGCTGTTTTGTCTACCGAAGGTGTGAGAACGTGTTGTTTCTCCCACCGAAGATGCCCAACGGTTTGTATTCCTATCGAAGGTTCCTAGCCACCACGCTAACGAGATTGTATTCCTACCACAGGCGCCCAATGGGCTGTTTTCCCACTGAAGGTGCCTAGCGACCCTACCAACGGGCTGCTTTTCCCACCGAAACTATGCCAATGGGCTGTTTCCCCCTAAAGGTGTTTAGCATCCCTGCCAATGAACTGTTTTCCCACTGTAAGTGCCTAGCAATAGTGCTAACGGGTTGTTTTCTCATTGAAGGTGCCTAACAACCATGCCAAATAGCTATTTTTCTCACCAAAAGTGTCTAGTGATCATGCCAATGTGCTGTTTTCCCACTGAGGGTGCGCCAATGAGCTATTTAGCCCACCAAATATGTGCCAACTGACTGTTTTGCCTACTGAAGGTCTATGAATGGAATGTTTTTGCTACTAATGTGCCCAATGGAATGTTTTTCCCTTAAAAGGTTCCTAGAAACCATGCTAACGAGTTGTTTTGCCCACCGAAGTTATGTCAATGGGCTGTTTTGCCTACTGAAGATGATCCAACGGCCTATTTTGCCCACCGAAGGTGTGCCAACAGGCTAATTTGCCAATCGAAGTTGTGCCAATGGGCTATTTTTCTGGCAGAAGGTTGCCAATGGGTTGTTTTCCTAAAAAAGGTGAGTAGTGGCCGTGCTATTAAGCTGTTTTTCACACTGAAGGTGCCCAATAGGCTATTTTCTTGCTGAAGGTTCCTAGCGGCCCTGCCAATAGGCTATTTTGCCCACCGAATGTGTGCAAACGGGTTGTTTTTCCCACTGAAGGCACCAAGTAACCCTGTCAGCGGGCTGTTTTTCCCACCGAAGGTGAGCAACCACCTTGCCAACAAGGTATTTTGTCCACTAAAGGTGTGTAGCCAACTGGTTGTTCTGCCCACCAAAGGTGTCTAGCAACTGTGCCAACGGACTGTTTTGCCACCAAAGGTGCCTAACGACCCTACCAACTGACTCTTGTTCCCACGGAAAGTTCCGAACGACCATGCCAATGTGATGTTTTTTCCAACGAAGGTGTGCTAGCTGGCTATTTTTCCTACTGAAGGTGCCTAGTGACTGTGCCAACGGGCTTTTTTTCCCACCAAAGGTGTGCCAATGGGCTATTTTTCCCACCAGAAGTGCCTGGCAACATTGCCAAAAAGTTGTTTTGGCCATTGAAGGTGCCTAGCGACCCTACCAACATGCTATTTTCCTATTGAAGGTGGGTAGCAATCCAGCCAACGGGCTGTTTTACCCACTGAAGGTGCCTAACGACCATGCAAAAAGGCTATTTTGCCTACCAAGGGTGTGCCAACGGGCTATTGTGCCAACTGAAGGTGTGCGAACAGGTTGCTTTTTCCACTAAAGATGCCCAATCGGTTATTTTCGCACCGAAGGTGCCTAGCCACCATACCAATGTGATGGTTTTCCCACCAAAGTTACCCAACGAGCTGTTTTCTCGCTTAAGGTGTCTAGCGACCCTACCAACGGGCTCCTTTGTCCACCAAAGGCATGCCAATGGGTTGTTTTTCCCTCCGAAGTTGCCTGGCACCCTACCAATAGACTGTTTTCTCACTGTAGGTGCTTAGCGATAGTGCCAATGCGCTATTTTGCCCACTAAAGGTGCCAACGGACTATTTTTCCCATCAAAGGTACCTAGAGACTATGTCAACAGGCTATTTTGCCCACCGAATGTGCCAACGGGCTAATTTGCCCCCCGAAAGAGTGCCAATAAATAGTTTTGCCCACTGTAGGTGTGTCAACGGGCTATTTTTCCAATCAAAAGTGCCTAGCTACCGTGCCAATAACTATTTTGCCTACTGAAGGTGTGCCAACGGGCTATTTTTGCTACCGAATGTGTTCCAATAGGCTGTTTTACCTACTGAAGGTGTGCAAATGGGCTGTTTTTGCCATCGATGATGACCAACGGATAGTTTTTCACACCAAAGGTGCCTAACAATAGTGCCAACGTGTCATTTTTTTGACCGAAGGTCCGCTACCAAGTAGTTTTTCCTACCAAAGTGCCTATTGATCGTTCCAATGGGCATTTTTTTCCACTTAAGGTGTGCCAACGGGTTGTTTTTCCCACCAAAAATGCCAAACGGACTATTTTTCCCACATACGGTGCCTAGCAAACGTGCCATCAGACTATTTTGCCCACCTAACTTGCCTAGCGACCCTGTCAACGGACTGTTGTGAACATCGGGTTATTTTTCCCATGAAAGGTGTCCAGCAACTGTATAGGCTATTTTGCCCACTAAAGGTGCCGAATGGATTGTTTTATCCACCAAAGGTGCCTAGCAACCATGCCAACAGGCTATTTTTCCCATTGAAGGTGTGCCAATGGGTTGGTTTTCCCACCGAAGGTGCCTAGCCACCTTGCCAATAAAGTATTTTGCCTACTAAAGGTGCCTAGCCAATTGGTTATTTTGCCCACCAAAGATGCCTAGTGACTATGCCAACGGGTTGTTTTGTGATTAAAGGTGCCTAGCGACCCTATCAACTAACTATTTTTCCCACCGAAAGTTCCTAACGACCATACCATCGTGTTGTTTTTTCCACCGAGTTGTGCCGATAGGCTATTTTCCCCATCGAAGGAGCCTAGCCACTGTGCCAACGGGCTTTTTCGCCCAGCAAAGGTGTGCCAACGGGCTGTTTTTCCCACTGAAGGTTCGTAGTAACCTTGCCAATAAGCAGTTTTGCCCATTAAAGGTGCTTAGCGACCCTACCAACTGACTATTTTCCCACTGAAGGTATATAGAGATCTTACCAACGGGCTATTTTTCCCACTGAAGGCACCTAGTGACCACGCAAACGGGCTGGTTTGCTAATTTAGGGTGTGTGAATGGACTGTTTTGCCTACCAAAGGTGTGCGAATGGGTTGTTTTTCCTGCCAAAGGTTCCTAGCAATGTTGCCAACATGTGGTTTTCCCACCGAAGTTGCCCAGCTAGTTGTTTTCCCGCTTAAGGTGCTTAGCAACCCTGCCAACGGGCTACTTTGCCCATCGAAGGTGTGCCAACGGGATGTTTTTCTCACCGAAGGTGCCTGGCGACCCTGCTAATGGACTGTTTTCCCATTGTAGGTGCTCAACGTCGTGCCAATAGGTTGTTTTGCCCACTAAAGGTGCCAATGGACTGTTTTTCCCACCGAAGATGCCTAGCGACCATGCCAAATGGCTATTTTACCCACCGAATATGCCAACAGGCTATTTTCCTACCAAAGGAGTGCCAACAAATTATTTTGCCCACCTAAGGTGTGCCTACGGGCAATTTTCCAACTGACGATTCCTAGTGACCGTGGTAACGGGCATTTTGCCACTCGAAGTTGTGCCAGCAGGTTATTTTTGCCACCGAATATGTTCCAACAGGCTATTTTACCTACTGAAGGTGCATGAATGGGGTGTTTTTGGCACTAATGGTGCCCGACAGATAGTTTTTCCCACCTAAGATACTTAGAGACCAGGCCAATGGCTAATTTTGCTAACTGAATATGTGCCAATGGGCTATTTTCCCACTGAAGGTGTATGGCAACCATGCCAACGTGCTATTTTTTCCACCAAAGGTGGGCCGATAGGTAGTTTTTCCTATCGAAGGTGCCTAGTGACCATGCAAACGGGCTGTTTTGCCTACTAAAGGAGTGCGAAGGGGTTGTTTTTACCACTAGAGATGCCCAACAGGTTGTTTTCCCACCGAAGGTGCCTAGCCACCTTGCCAACATGTTCCTTTCCTACCAAAGGTACCAAACGAGCTGTTTTCCCACTGAAGGTGCCTAATGACCCTGGCAGCGGGCTGCTTTACACATCAAAGGTGTGTCAACGGGCTGTTTCCCACCAAAAGTGCCTAACAACCCTAACAACGGGTTGTTTTGCCCACTAAAGGTGCCTAATGACCATGTCAATGGGCTTTTTTCCCACTCAAGGTGCCTAGTGACTCTATCGACGGGCTATTTTTCCCACCAAAAGTGCCTAACGAATATGCCAATGTAATGTTTTTCCTACCGAAAGTGTGCGAACGAGCTATTTTTCCTATGAAAAGTGCCCCATGGACTATTTTTCCCAGCTAAGGTGCCTAACAACAATTCCTACATAGTATTTTTCCCACCGAGGGTGCCTAGCAACATTGTCAATGGGTTGTTTTGCCCACCGAAGGTGTGCCAACAGGCTATTTTACCCACTGAAGGTGCCCGACGGTCTCTTTCTACCCACCAAAGTTACTTAGTGACCATGCTAATGGGCTATTTTATCCACTGAAAATGCCAACAGGCTATTTTTCCCAACAAAAGGAGTGCCAACAAATTGTTTTGTCCACCAAAGGTTTGCTAACAGGTTGTTTTTCCCACCAAAGGTGCGTAGCGACCCTGCCAGCAGATTGTTTTCCCTATTATAGGTGCTAACGGGCTGTTTTTCCCACCGAAGGTGTCTAGTGACTGGGCCATTATGCTATTTTTCCCACCGAATGTGCCAACGGGCTATTTTATCATCCGAAGGAGTGTCAACAAGTTGTTTTGTCCTCTGAAGGTGTTGGCACAATGGTGCCCAACGGACAGTTTTTCCTACCTAAGGTGCTTAGCGACCATGCCAATGGCCTATTTTGTCTACCGATGGTGTGCCAACGGGCTATTTTTCCTACTGAAAGTGCCCAGCAACCCTGACAATGGGTTATTTTACCCACTAGAAGTACCTAACGACTGTGTCAACAGGCTATTTTCCCATGAAAGTGTCCAGCGACCCTGCCAATGTGCTATTTTTCCCACTGAAAGTGCATAGCAAATGTGCCAATGCATGCCATTAGGCTGTTTTTCCTGTCTAAAGTGCCCAACAGACTGTTTTTCCCACCTAAGTGCCTGACAACCGTACCGACGGGGTATTTTGCCTACGTAGGGTGCTTAGCAACACTGCCAATGGGCTATTTTACCTACCGAAGGTGTGCCAACAACTTGTTTTGCCCACTGAAGGTGCCTAACTGGCTATTTTTTCTACCGAAGGTGCCTTGCTATCGAGCCAGCAAGCTACTGTGTCTGTCGAATGTGATAACAGGCTATTTTCCCCACCGAATGTGCCAATGGGCTATTTTTCCCACTGAAGGAGTGCCAACAAGTTGTTTTGTCCACCAAAGGTGTTCCAACAAGCTATTTTGCCCACCAAAGATGTGCCAATAGTGGCTATTATTCCCATTAAAGGTGCGTAGCGACCGTGCCAATAGGCTCTTTTGCCCTCTGAAGGTGTCAACAGGCTGTTTTCCCACCAAAGGTGCCTAGCGACCTTGCCAATAGTTTTTTTTGCCCACTGAATGTGCCAACAAGCTATTTTTCCCACCGAGGGTGTGCTAACGAGTTGTTTTCCCACCAAAGGTGCCTAGCAACCATGCCATTGGGCTATTTTGTCTGATAAAGGTGTGCCAACGGGCTGTTTTCCCTACCGATTGTGTTCCAAAAGGCTGTTTTGCCTACTAAAGGCGTTCGAACGAGCCTTTTTTGCCACCAATGGTCCTCAATAGATAGTTTTTCCCACCTAAGGTGCCCAACGAACCTGCAAATGGCCTGTTTTGCCCATCAATGATGTGCCAACGGGCTATTTTTCCCACCGAAGCTACTTAACAACCTTGACAATGGGTTATTTTGCCCACTAAAAGTGCCTAACGACTGTGTCAATGGGCTATTTTCCCACTGAAGGTGTCCAGCGACCCTGCCAATAGGTTATTTTTCCCACCGAAAGTGCATAAAGAATGTGATAATGCATGCCAACGGGCTATTTTTTCGGTCTAAAGTGCCCAACAGACTGTTTTTCCCAACTAAGGTGCCTAACAATCACACCAATGGGGTATTTTGCCTACCGAGGGTGCCTAGCAACACTGCCAATAGGCTATTTTGCCCATCGAAGGTGTGCCAATAGCTTGTTTTCTCCACTGAAGGTGCCTAACGGGCTATTTTTTCTATCGAAGGTGCCTAGCAATTGAGCCAACAGGCTACTTTGTCTGCCAAATGTGCCAACAGGCTATTTTCCCCACCGAATGTGCGAACGGGCTATTTTGCCGACCAAAGGTATGCTAACAAGCTATTTTGCCCACCAAAGGTGTGCCAACGGGGGCTGTTTTTCCCACTGAAGGTGCGTAGCAACTGTACTAACAGGCTGTTTTGCCAATTGAAGATGTCAGGCTGTTTTTCACACCGAAGGTGCCTAGCAACCGTGCCAATAGTTTATTTTGCCCACTGAATGTGCCAATGGGCTATTTTGCCCACCAAAGGATTGCCAACAAGCTGTTTTGCCCACAGAGGGTGTGCCAATGGGCTATTTTTCCCACCAAAGGTGCTTAGCAACCATGTCAACGGGCAATTTTGTCTGACCAAGGTGTGCCAACCAGCTTTTTTCCCCACCGAATGTGTTCCAACAGGCTGTTTTACCTACTAAAAGTGTCCAAACGAGCCGTTTTCTCTACCGATGGCATCCAATAGATAGTTTTTCCCGCCTAACGTGCCCAGCGACCGTGCCAATGGCATGTTTTGTTAACTGAATGTGTGCCAGTGAGCAGTTTTTCCCACCGTACCAACTAGCTTTTTTGCCCACCAAAGCTATGCCTAGGGGTCATTTTTCCCACAAAAGGTGCCCAATGGACTGTTTTTCCTGCCTAAGGTGCCTAGCGACTGTGTCAATGGGCTATTTTGCCCACTGAACTTACCTAGCGATGTCAACGGGCTGTTGTGCCCATTAAAGGTGCCCAATGGCTTGTTTTTCCCGTCGAAGGTGTCTAGCAACCTTACGGGCTGTTTCGCCTGCTAAAGGTGCCCAACGGGCTGTTTTGCCCACTGAAGATGCCTACCGACCGTGCCAACAGGCTATTTTACCCATTGAAGGTGTGCCAACAGGTTGTTGTTCCCACCAAAGGTGCCTAGCAATCGTGTCAATGATCTATTTTGCTTAACGAAGGTATGCCAACAAGTTGTTTTCCCCACCGAAGGTGCCTGGCAATCATGCCAACGAGTTATTTTACCCACCGAAGGTGTCCCAACGGGTTGTTTTGCCCACCGAATGTGTGCCAATGGGCTATTTTGTATACTGAAGGTGTGCAAACGAGCCGTTTTTGCCACCGATGGTGCCTAACAGATAGTTTTGCCCACCCAAGGTACCTAGCTACCATGCCAATGGACTGTTTTACCCACCAAAAGTGTGCCAACGAGCTATTTTTATCATCGAAGGTGCCTGGCAACCCTACCAACGAGTTATTTTTCCAATTGAATGTGTGCCAACGTGCTGCTTTGTCAATCGAAGGTGTCCTAACAGGCTATTTTGCCTACCGAAGGTGTGCCAATGGACTGTTTTCCTAGCTAAGATGCCTAGTGGTCGTGCCAATGGGCTTTTTTGCCCCCGAAGGTGTGCCAACAGGTTGTTTTTCTTATCAAAAGTGCCCAACGGCTTGTTTTGCCCACTAAAGGTGCCCAACGAGTCGTTTTTCCCACTGAAGGTGTCTCCCGACCGTAAGGGTTGTTTTGCCCACTAAAGGTGCCCAACGGGTTGTTTTCCTACTGGAGGTGCCAAGCGGCTGTGCAAATGGGATATTTTGCACATCGAAGGTATGCCAATGGGTTGTTTTTCCAACCGAAGGTGCTTAATGATTGTGTCGATTAGCTATTTAACCCATTGAAGGTATGCCAACGAGTTATTTTTCCGCCAAAGGTGCCTAGCAATCGTGTCAACAAGTTGTTTTGCCTACTGAAGGCGTGTCGATGGGCCGTTTTGCACACCAAAAGTGTGCCAACAGGTTGTTTTGCCTACTAAAAGTGTGCGAATGGGCCATTTTTGTCACAGATAATGCCCAATCGATAGTTTTTCCTAACTAAGGTGCCTAACGACCATGGCAACGGGGTGTTTTGTCGACCGACTGTGTGCCAACGGGCTATTTTTCTCATCGAAGGTGCCTGGCGAACGTGCCAACGGGTTGTGTTTCTCACCGAAGATGTCTAGGGACCGTACAGGTTGTTTTGCCCTGTAAAAGTGGCCAACGGGCCATTTTCCCACTGAAACTACCTAGCAACCATGCTAATGGGCTATTTTTCCCATCGAAAATGCTCCAACAAGTTGTTTATCCCACTGAAGGAGCCTAGCAATCATTCCAACAAGCTGTTTTGCCTACTAAATGTGTGCCAACTTGCTGTTTTGCCTATAAAGGTGTACGAACGGGCCATTTTCACCACCGATGGTGCCCAATGGACAGCTTTTCTCACCTAAGGTACCTAGCGACCTTGCCAACGGGTCGTTTTGGCCCCCAAATGTGTGCCAACGAGCTATTTTTACCAC